>CP135532.1:4475108-4492180 GCA_032402905.1 Khaya senegalensis
AATTAACTCTTTAATTAAGAAAATAATTTTTATAGGTCAATAATGGCAACTAACAATGCACCATGACCTCCAATTGAGAATGAATACTAATTTTAATAAAACCTATTCCATATACAATTATCGTATAATTCAATCATTTTATCTCATATATATTCATTTTATTAAATTATGGTCATTAAAACTTTTTGACTTAAGTTGATAATATAATTTTAGAGTCATTAAAACTCTTTTCAAAACATACCATGGCTATGGACTTATATTATTATTTATGTCAAAATGGCACCACTTGGACTATCAATTCTATGTTATCCAAAGCAACGAATTCTTTATTAATCTTTCACAACCTTCGTATGCTTTTTATATTATTTAATCATTACCTCATGCACAATCTCATTATGGGCAACTGAGGTGTAATGTCAAAGCATATATGATCTGCATATAAGGTACCATAAAAACCTAAAGTCTAACATTCATTCATACCTTCATAAATTAGAGAAACCCCATAAACATATAGATAACACTCCATATAGGTTCTTAAGCGAGTTAATTTGATATACTTGTTGTCTAATAAGCATCTATATGTTAGACTAAATGAACACTTTTACTAGTAGCTAATGAGATTATTTATCTCCTTTCTCTAAGCAAGCAAATATAATATATACGATATGAGTTGGATTTATTAATATCATAGTGTTAATAATTGTACAATTAGGAATATTTAAGAATGATGAAATCTTATAAATTTAAGTTAATTTCTCTAATTATCATTTTAAAACTTTATATTATAATTAATGAATATTTATAATAGGCAAAATTTATAAAGAAGATGCTAGTTTTATTAACAATGTATAATTACATATTTGTCCTTATTGAAACTAGTACATGCAACCAACAGTAACTTGGTTAGCATAGGTTATGTATACATTCTAAATGGAAGAAAAGCTTAGGACTAATTAAAAATTATTTTGATTCATACAATATTTTAAATTTTACTATGTAAAAAAATAATTGATGAAAAATATATGTTAAATGGATAGATTTTTAATATCCTAAAAATTTTTGAACAGACAATATACGAATGTTTGTGTATTAAAAAAAATATATAAAAATATATATATGTATATATATATTTTTTAAGAATACCATTATTTATCATCATGGCTTATTTTGAAACTCCCTTGTATTTTTATAAGATATTTTTAACATGGACCACATTATGAAATAAGTACCTTTGAAGGTTTTATCCAATAATCTTTTGATGCAAATTTATAGAATAAATTATTTTTAATTTTTTGACAGCAATTTCAAAATGTTCCTATAGTGATAAGATTGCATTCATGCTAATTATATTTATTTTTAAATTTTTATACAATATAACTTCTATAAATTAATATTATCTATTATATAATAACTTTTTCAATCTCTACTTTGGCTAGTAAACTTAATTATTAATTTTAATCAATTAATATGATAATACTTTTTAAAAAATTCTTATATAACTCTGTGATTCCATTCATGTCATAAATTGATAATTCATTAAAATTACAAATATAATTAACTATGAGATTTTATTAAAATATAAGTATTTACTTGTTTTTTCTCTTGAAATTTAAATCTAGTTGGTTCTCATCTCTAATTTTTATTATTGCATCTAGAAGTTTTAGGGTTGAATTCTCAAATTGTAATAAAAAATTATAAAGTTAGTTGATACTTTGAGTGCTTCCTTGTGCGTAATAGGCTTCGAAGTATGTAAACACATAATTATTTGTTAGTAAAAATATGATTTAATAAATGCATAAACTTTTAAAATATATTATAATAGAACTAATTGATATAGGTGTTATATATATATATATATATTATGAATTATGTTTCAAAATTCACAATTATGAGCTTAAGGCTATTCTTTCAACTTGTTAGGTACTTTACTAGGTTGTTTAAAGAAGCTGATATGGCAAGAAAGTTGGATGCTTAGCTGGTTAATTCTCTTTGTTTATTTGTTTTTTTTTTGGGGGGGTTAGTTATTAAAGTAGTAACTAAAAAAAAAGAGAGAAGAACAAAAAGGGGAATCTCAAGTTCTGGGAGTAATAGAAACATTGAAAAAAAAAATGATAAGGGAGATTAAGAAATTGTATGCAAAGTGAAAGTGTCATTCCTCAAGTTCTTGGTCTTTTCTTTGTAATCTTTTGAAATGAAATAAAAGCTCTTGATTTTACTTTTCCTAGAAATTGTATTTATGATCAATTGTATTATTTGTTTGTTGTTCTTCTTACATTGTTTTGATTTTGCAATCGAAATTCCTCAATGCTGTAGTTTGCTTGCTTCTTGCAAAGATTAAATTTGTTGTGCACCTGATATTTGATCAAATGATCTTTGTGATTGAGGTTCAAGCTTAACAAATAGTTTCAAAACTAAGAAGGTTAGAATCATAGTGTTTACAAAGCTCTTGATAAAAAAGTTTACAGAAGAGAATTACTTCAACCTTTGAAAAACGAAAAAGAAGGCATCTTTGATGCATATAGGACTGTAAAAAGCTTTTGTTGAGGAGTCAAAAATGTCCTTTGAGTTGAAAATTTCTTAAAAGAAATATATACTCAAGAAAGCACATATTGCTTTAGTTCTCTCCCTTGGAGGTGGAATATTAAGAGAAGTCTCTAAAGAAAATGCTACTTTGAAAATTTAGAACAAGTTTAAAACAAAGTACATGACTAATTCCTTAACTTATAGACTTTATTTTAAAAAAGGATTGTTACATTCAGTTTAGAAGAAAATGGGTCTATCACTAAGCACTTGGATGAATTTAATAAAATTGTTCTTGATTTGGAAACAATTAATATAAAAATTAATGATAAAGATGTGACTTTAATTATTCTTACTTTTTTGTTTAAGTCTTATGAACACTTTATTGGTACCCTATGGCATGGAAAAGATTTTGTTTCAATGGATGATGTAAAAGATGCTCTTAATTTTAAAAAAAAATTAATAAAAGAGTTGAATTAAAGGATACAAATTATCATAAGGTTTTTTTGCAAATGGAAGATATAATAAAAAAGACTTTAAGGATGAAAAGAATAACTCAAAACTAGTTTCTAAAGTTAAGAGATAAAACGTTTTTATTGTCATAAAAAAGGACACTTTATTAAGGATTGTCTAGATAGAAAGAATCTAAAGAAATACAAAAAATCAAGCAAATCAAGGAGGGGGCTGCAATGGCAACTGATGAGGATTTTCAAAATATTTTTATAATTGTTGCTTTATACACTACGAGGGTGAATGGATTTTCGACTTTAGTTGCTTCTTTCACATGAATTCTTGTAAGTCTTTATTTTTTACATTAAATGTATTAGAAAGGAAGAAGTACTTATAATGAATAATATAGCTTACAATTTTAAAAGTATAGGACTTGTAAGAATCAAAATGCATGATGGAGTTACCAGGCAATTGAAAAAAGTTAAATTTGTTCCAAAATTGAAAAGAAATCTAATTTTATTAGGAATTCTAGATTAAGAAGGATATAGTTTCAAGGCTGAATGTGGAGTTTTAAAGGTAATTAAAGGTTTAATTGTTATATTGACGAGTAAAAGAAAAAAAATGGTTGATATGAATTAACAAGCACTGTAGTGCTAGGAATGTGTAGCAATTGAAAGTAAACCTGATAAGATGTTATGGCATTTGAGATTAAGGCATTTAGGAGAAAAAGTGTCATGAAACTAAATAAGTAAGGATTGTAGGGAGATGGTAATGTAAATCCCTTTAAAACTTATGAATATTACATAATAGGAAAGCACCACATAGTAAAATTTGGTGTTAGAACTCATATTACTCAAAATGTCTTGTAATACATACATGCTAATGCTTGGGGGTGTTCTCAAGTAGTTTCATTAGGAAGATCTAAGTTCTTTCTTTTCGTCCTTGATGATTATTCAAGGAAAACTTTGGTATATATTCTCAAGTTTAATGATCAAATGTTTGAGTGTTTTAAGAACTGGAAAACATTGGTTGAAAATCAAATAGATAAGAAGGTGAAAACCTTAAGAACAAACAATGGCATAGAGTTCTATAATGGTGAATTTGATACTTTTGCAAGGCTTATTGAATTAATAGATACAAGACAGTAAGACAAACTCTACAATAGAATATTTTAGCTAAGAGGCTTAATAGGATACTATTAGAAATAGCAAAATGTATGTTGCTTAATTATGGTTTATCTAAGTTGTTTTGGGTTGAGGCTATTTCTATGATAGCTTATGTTATAATAAAATCCCTTCAACAACTTTAAACTAGAAAACTCTTAAAGAAATATGGACAAGAAGGCCACCTACCTTGAATCATCTCAAAGTGTTTAGTTGTATAGCATTTGCATATGTTAAACAAGGTAAATTAGACTCAAGAGCCAGCAACGGTACCTTTGTTGGCAATCTAAAAAAAGTGAAAAGGAGAATATAATGCCACAGTGGTAAGTTTGGTAAGTGCATAATCAATAAAGATGTTTTCTTTCATGAAGTTAAAATGTTTGAAAGGAATAAAAAAAGGTTTGACAATTCATAATTAAGTCATAAAAGGCCAGAAGGAAGTATAAATTAAGGTGCAACTTGAGAAACATGATCTGTCAGACACTAGAACATCATTTGAAGTTATTAATACTAAGTTAATTTATAACCTAGTGAGGGAAAGAGCTAAGAGGCAAATAAAACTTTCAATGAGATATGGCTATGTAGATTTGATAACTTATGCATTATACTTAGTTGAAGAAGTTGATCAAGTAGAATCTAATTCTGTTACTAAGGTATTAAATGGTTTTGATTTTCATAAATGGCATAAGGCTATGACAGAAGAAATAGGGTCATTAATGCATAATGAAACTTGGATACTTGTTTTATAACCTAAAAACAAAAGAATCATATAGTGTAAGTGGATTTTCAAGAAAAAGAATGATGAAACAAGCTTTGGATCAATCAAGCATAAGGTTAGATTAATGGCAACGAGGTATACATAGAAGGAAAAATTGGATTTTAGAGAGGCTTTTTCACTTGTTGTAAGATATGCTTTTATAGAGTTCTGTTGGTACTAATTTCTATTTTGATTTAGATTTGGAATAAATAGATGTTAAGATAGCTTTTTATCATAGGGATCTAGATGAAATTTCATAAAAACTTGGATGAGAAGATCTATATGAAAAAACTTAAAAGGCTTCTATGAAAAAAGAAGAGAGGGCCATATTTGTTTGACTCAAGAAATCACTATATGGACTTAAATAATTTCCTAGGTAATAGAATATGAAGTTTGATGACATTATATTGAAGAAATGATGTTTGAAGATTTCTTATTATCACTGCTTGTATTTCAAAAGGGGACTCGAGGTGAAATGATGTACGTACTAATGTATGTTGATGACATACTAATTATTAACAAAATGAAAGAGAAAATTTCAAAGTTGAAGACTCAGTTAAATTCTATCTTCGAAATAAAGGATTTAAATTTAGCTAAGAGAATCCTAGGAATTGAAATCATAAGAGAAATGATGGTTTGCTTAGGTTATCACATGAGCATTATCTAATTAAATTACCTAAATGGTTTAACATAAAGGAGATTAAGTCAATTAGTGCTCCCTTAGCACTTCATTTTAAATTTTTATATGAACAGTAACTAAAAGATAATAAAGAAGTTGAATACATGATAATAAAACCATATAAAAATTTGGTTGGATGCTTATGTACGCAATGGTTTGTATGAAACCTGACTTTGCTTATTCATTGAGTATGGTGAGTAAGTTCATAAGAAAACCAGGGAAAGTATATTAAAAAGCTCTCAAATAGATACCCAAATATGTAAAAAGAAGCATTAAAAATTGTTTGGAATATCAAAGGTTGAAAACTAGTGTAAAAGGCTTAGTTCGATTTGTTAATGCTGATTATGTAGTAGATTCGAATAAAAGAAAATCAATTTTAGGGTATGCCTTTGCTTTGTTTGATTACACTATTAGTTGGAAAGCTTCACTTTAATTTGTTATTGTTCTTTTAACAATAAAAGTGGATTATATGGCTATGACAGAGTTAGTTAATAAAGTATTATGGATGAAGGGTTTCATAACTAAGTTAGGAGTTAAATAAGAAAAAGTTATCATTTATTTTGATAGCCAAAGAGCTATCCAACTTGCAAAGCATTGGTGTTCCATGAGAGGATTAAATATGTAAATATGAGGTTGCATTTTATTAGAGATTTGATCTATAAAGGTATTATTAGATTGCATAAAATTCACACAGTATATAATCCTGTTGATATGCTTATTAAAGCTATCCTAGGTTCAAAATTTAGACATTATTTGAAGTTGTTAAACATACTTACTTCATGATAGACATTCTGGTGAAGTTGAAGATGCATAAGAGTTTGTATTCTATATTGATACAAAAGAGGATTCATCTGTATAAGCTGAAAATTTTAGAAGAAAGATAGTTTAACTCATTGTAAATTATGAATTAAGGTGGAGATTATAAATTCTAACTCAAAACTCACAATTATGAGCTTAAGGGCATTCTTATAACTTGCTAGATACTTTGCTAGGCTGTTTAATGAAGTTGACATAGCAAAAAAGTTGGATGCTTAGCTAGTTAATTCTTTTTATTAGTTTGTTTAGTTAGTATTAAAGTAGTAACTGAAAAACAAAAAAATAAAAAAGATGGACAAAAAGGGGAGCTTAAGTGTAGAAAAGAGAAGTTGAAACATTGAAAAGGAAATATGAGGGAGATTGAGAAAGTGTATGCAAAATGTGAGTGCCATTCTATTACACCCCAAAAAATTAGGATATTGACATAGAGGTAAGGACATTCCACCTTCATAAGCCTCAGACAAAACCTATGTCCAGACTTGAATATATAGACATTAAATTCAGATAAATGTAAATCACATAAGTAGAACTCACACGTATATATGAATTTTGATAAAAAAATGTAAAGTTGATGAATAGTTATCATAGAGCCCAAGACCGTAGTTTTAAGTCATAGTGTGCTACAATAAATAAACAGTAGATAGAGACTTTAAGGCCGCAACTTTAGGCCACAGTGCCCGGAAAATTATACCAAATATTATAAGAAAAAGTATACCAAATATTATATAACTATATATTATCAGGCATTTGGCATCATATACATAAATCAAATGTACTCATGTAAAAGTGAAGATCACTAAGTGATTGTAAGTGTATTGTACTATCCCAATGTTTTTCTCGAAATCCTTATGAATGCTAACCTAAGTGTTAGATCCTGTAAAACTGAGAGGTGTGGTGGAGAGATAAGTTTTTGGAAAATCTCAGTGAGTAGATACTGAAAACGAATAATATAACTTAGTTAGTAAATTTATTTGTAAGCATAAAAGTGTAAAAGCAAGACTTCATAGAACAACTTAAGAGTTTTCAAAATATCAAAACATTACAATATAACAACTGTATACTTTTTGTAAAATTTTAAATCAGTTTTAGAAAATCAAATATATTAGAGACACATGTACATATATACAAATATCGGGTGTCAAAAATTAGATTTCATTTTGCCCCTTACTTCTCACTCCGTACCAGTACTTATATATACATATATATCAAAATGTGCAATCAAGGCATGTGTACTTTTCCCTTTATGACTCTCTGTTAAAGGAAATTAAAAATAAATATTTAGGCTAAAATTTATAATCACAAATTAAAAAATATAAAAGTACGAAGAGTGCTCAATTAAATCATAAATCATTATGTTATGAGATTCAAAACAAAATTATAGAAATCAAATTTCAATACTCATTATGAAACCAAAAACAATTAAGTCCAAATAATTATATTCACTCACTAAATAAAATCAAATATAATCATTTAAAATTAAATTTATCTACTCACAATACTATTGAAGTCCTTTTGGCTAGTTCGTTTATGGTGGAAGATCCTGTGAAAAATCTATAATAATTTAAACATAATTGTTTCGCTAAAACAATAAGCGAACTTGCAATGTCTCTATCTCAGCCTCCATACATAATATTTATGATATAATATACCACTAGAAAGCTAAACATGTCTAATTTCATAAAAATGAACGGTTCATGATTTTGATACTTTTAACTAAAGTTATAACATTTTTTCTATATGTTATTTCTCTACACTTTCAAAAACTTTATCAAAATTGTAATCTCACTTGGGAAGATATCCTAAGGAATTTGGAAACCATAATCTCTAGATCATAATTTTTATTTATTTAATTTTATATGCCTCAAAAATCATGTAAAAATACATCCTACGACTCAAGTTATATGTAACACCCATTTCCTTTCATTTTTATTCATGTGGCATATAGTACATTGAAATTATCGAAAAGGTAAAAATCAACGCTTTCCTATAGTGAAGCGAAGTTTTCATTTATTCAAAAGAGTTTATAGAAAGTAACCACATAAATAGTAACAATTAAAATAGTATAATTTTTTTTTTCCTCTAAAGAATTGTTATGCATCTTAATAAAATTAATACTTCAGAGTACACAGAAAGGAAATTACAGAACAATGGCCTAAACCTTAGATATATTATGCCCTGTTCGAAAATCTTTGCCTCAACTGCACTTTCCGGAACCGCTACCGCTATATCGTATTCACTTGAAAAGTAATAATCCCACAAAGGGGTGAGTATACCACATTGCTCAGTAAGATAATACAATACTTAATAAAGGAAGGAGCATATTACCTGAATCTCTACTTATTTTGGCCATTTCATACAAGTCTACACACATAGGTAAAAGTATGTTCATATATCAATGTACATGTACAGACAAATATATGCTCAATGACGTACACAAGATATCATGTCATATCATCCAGAACTCTAAGCACTATCTCAGTTATAACTTTTGTATAAACAGTCTCAACCAGAGTAATACTACTCATAATATACCATAGCACAAATTATGCAGTCTCAAACAAGATGCATTTTAAATAAATAGCCTTCTCACCTGTACTCGTTTAATTCCTTTTTCTATTCTTATCACAAGCACCTACATGACCATATAAAATCACTACATTGATATACGTATAGATATTAACTAAATGTCTCTACCACATAAAGAGAAACTGATTAGAAATCGGTATAACCACATAATTTCAATCACACACTTGGCCCGAGATAACCAAAATATCCTAGGCACACAATCAATATTCCCATAAGATAGAAATATTTCAAACATCTACATATATACAAACGAGGGTATTAATAAAAACGATAAAACTTCTTCTGTATGCCATTTCCACTTTCGAAAGGTTAGTGGTAGTAATTTATTGCATTTACTAGTGATCGATTATACTTAGAGACATCATGGATCATGGTTGTTACTCTAGGCCACAGGGCCATTTGGAGTACAGTTGTGGATTCCACCTACCCTTCAGAGTACCACAGTCTTAACGTCATACCTCCATTAGAAATTGGCTTACAAGTTCAGCTGAGTGTGATGAAACATACATATCCGATCCACATATCACAATTATCTCAATACTGATTCATTACCAATCTATTTTATCATACATTCATATTATCTCCTTATTCTCACTGAATCAATACAACCTGACAGTTGTACCATAATCATAAATACACGTCCTCTATTCTTTATCCCATACTAGGGATTCTTTTACCTACATTAAACCTTGACTATACTATTATAAGAACACATATCAATCTAATCCTAATTGTTCGCTAAAGTATACCGATAATAACAATGTAAACTCATAACATAGTTCCTGCACCATCATATTCTTACCGTATTTTCAACCACACGTATAAATGTATAAACTAATATATCAAATGACTCGTAATACATCCAATGCACATTTTCAATAATATTCTCAAGCTTCTCACATGATTTTTACTCTATTATGGATTCACACATATTCTTTTCGTTTCACAAGCATACCGATGAGTTAGACAAGATTCTATATACTTGAAGTGAAGCGGCCTAGATATTACCTAACCTATTATCTTATTTAAATCCTAATTTTTTATTTTCAAGCTGATGCTAGCTTTCTGTTTCTACAAGGTTAAATTCTCTCTTAAATAATTGAAACTTGTCAAGGTGTAATCAGACTTCAACCATTTTCGTAATTCATAATCATAACAAAAATTCGATTGTGACTGCAATTAAAGGTAATCCTAGACCCTCCGCTACATATGAAAACTAGAATACAAAAGGAGGTCATGAATGGCTGTATGAATAGTATTTCTTATAGGAATTCGGCAAGAATTTGCCTATACATATAAGCTACCTTACCTGCACAAGAAAACTAGGACAATCCCCATACCAAATAAAACACAACTTGTAACTGCCTCATCGCTATTCACACTAACACAAGCAACTCTTAGTAGATAGAAGTATTCTATCATACAGTTTGAATCTAGTAGGCACACGAATTCATTTCCTTATAAATCGGTCATAATTAAGTAAATTATGGATCGTGGTTATGATATCTACCGTACACTTCAATATATGTATGCAATGGTCATTCACCCACACCGGGTTTCTCAAATCAACAGGATGAATAATTCTACCATGGGTTGAATGTACCCAAGGATGCCATGGAGAACAGCCGCTTTCTACCATGGGTTCAACATATCCCTCGGGCACCATGGTTTTTATTATCATTTTTCCATTGCTGTGGGTTCAACATACTCCGAAGGGCACCACAGTCTTATTATCAATCCGGAGCTGCTGTGGGTTCAACATACCCCGAAGGGTACCACAGTCTTATTATAATGATACTGCTCTGTCCTGTGCGGCTTTACTAGTATAACAGAAAAACTACCGATGCATAATTATCCATACAGATTTATTCTTAGTCGACTTAATCATGACAAAATGATCATTTTGCCTATATTAATCAAAAGGCACGTTCATAATTTCATAATAGGCAATATAATTACTTATAAACATATTTATTAGCCCTTATCTTCTAAAAAGACATCATACGTATGAATTTATCGTAAGGCTAGCAGTACTAAGTCATGAAAACATATTTCACTCTGGCATATAAATACACCATAAAATAATCAAGATAAAACACAGAAATATATTACAATCCAAACACATGGATACACTATATCACTATTATTACAAATTCACAGAAATATATTTTAATCGGTTATCATATATTGCGTCATTACATGCAATCCCAACATGTCATCACAAGTCAAACTATACCCATTACCTTACTACGGCACAATAATTAGAACATACTAATGTGTACACACATGTCCATTCGGACAGCATTGCAAAACATCAAGTGCAACATCTACTCAATCATTCGATCACAATGGCATAATTACGTATGTATATACAAGCGTACCTACCATATAAATATATATATATATATATATATACACAAACATGGGACATACAATATTGTATAGGTATTTTAGAATACCTAATGTAGCACTGTAGGTCGACGATAATGGTATTATGCTTATAACTATATATATATATATATATTTAACACACAGATATTAACACTTCTAATTACACAATTATGCCCCCTCCCCGTCAATGAGACTTTTCTACAATTTAAACCATTGTTATGATATACATTCATGCAATTATAAATATTATAAATATTAAAATTTATTTTCTCACAATTTAAATATCATATTATCTTACCTTCGAGCACCCAGTGCCTATGTGAATTATGAAAAACTGTCCCAGAGAGGGCATATACGTTTGAAATACTCCTCCACACGCTATGGGTATCTCCTCAAAAAATGTGCAAATTACTGTTCATAGATACTATTCATAGATACTATTTAACCTACGAAATTTTGGATTTCGTTTCACGAACGGAACATACCATCGTGATCCTTGCGATGTCAGGATGCTGTCCATGGTGTCCATATGCTACAAAACACAAATTGAAGCATTGAAAATTACTAAACATCCTAAAATTTCATATTTCAAGGTACCTACATTGGACCCTCGAATTATCATCCAAACTCATTCCAAATTGAGATCTAAACATACCACATAGAAGTACGAGTGTCGAAGAGCACACTAATCTGTTCAGATTCCACCGGAGCTACACCAATCACCGAAAATTTTGCCGGAAAGACACCTTTCCAATCAGCCACTCCTTGCCGGAATTCGATGACCAAATGCCGAAACTGGGCACACCACCGTGAAGAAGGCGGCGAGACAGTGTCAGACGCGCTAGAGGTGTCGGTCAACTCGCCGTGCACCGCCGTGAATCGCCGATCAAAGTTTGCATCGGCGAGACTTCGGGCGGCGCGTGAGGGCGCGTGGCGACTGCAATCGAGGCGGGGTTGACGGCGCTGTATTCGCGACGGCTCGGCGGTCCTCCACTTGCCAGCGGTGAGGTAATCTGAGATCTGATGACAAAAGTCACTGTTCACAGGAGAGAGAGCCGAGGGGAGGAGAGAGAGAAGAGAGAGAAAAGGGAGGGAAAAAAGTGAGGTCGTATTGTCGGGTTTTCCGACCCGTCCCGCTTATATAGTCGTGCACGCACGATAAAAAATTACATCTTTTCGCTTTAGTCATCAAATTTCTGATACCGGTAATAAAATATTGTATTTTTTGCTTATACAATACACTGTTTCGAATACCGGCCAACTCCCTCTCTTATCAAAATTCTCGAAAATACTGTATTATAACTTCATGACAGGATTTTAAGAGTATAGAAATTTCAAGATGTTACATTATACCCGAAAAATCCACACCTATTTTGACTTACTCTTACCAATACGACACCAATTTGCAATCTTCATTGAAAATTTATTCGAATTTATTTCATCTTGATTTTTGGCTATGTTATTCCTTAGTGTTTTTAGTTTTCATAGAATTTAACAATATCTTAATTCAAGCTCCAGAACTTAAGATATAAACAAAATTGTAAATGTTGTTTATTGGATTCCTAGACTTTGGGTTTCATGAAATTTAATGCTTCCAAGCTTATTATTCCTCTAATAACTCACAACATTTCATAAATAAGTATTATAATCTATCCTTAAAGCCTAATTCAGTTTAAATCACAAAATTTACAAAAATTTATTTCTAAAACTCAACTAAAATTAATAATTAATAAAGAAATTAAAAAGGAAATCATACCTTAAGCCTCTTAAAGTTTGAATTTTGCAAGATTAACAAGTAATTGAGCTTGATTGTGAAGTTTTTGAATGATTAAATCATAGCTCAGGGTTGAAAAAATAAAAGAGTATGAAAAAAATGAAAAATATTAAGAGTTTATATAGTTTTTAAAGTAGGCTTACGCTTCAGTAATAGACTTGCTATTTTTATCTATTTTGATTAGCCTTTATTCATAATTTGGAGAAGTGTCCAAAATAAAAAACATAACTTTATTTGTTACTTTCGAACAGATTAAGAATTGGCTTAATATGATATATGTAGTTTAAATTATAGCCAAAATATTGAAGTATGTTTGGGGGCTCAAAATAATACACTTGAGTTATAATTTTTTTCTAATTACCTTAAATCTTGTCAATTAATTTTGTGAAACCATAATATACTTTAACTAATTTAAAGTTAGTTAGATCAAAAAATGAAGGAATAAGCATTAACATCACACTTCAAAAGTCATTACTTGGTGTAACGGAGAGAATGCATTAAACCTATAACAATAAGCACAAAGTCATAATATCAAAGGTTTTGGAAAAAATACAAGACTTGAGATAGAAATTTTGATATCACAATAATAAAATTGCACGATACTACACATTCCTCAAGTTCTTGGTTTTTTCTTGTAATGTTCTAAAATGAAATAAATTCTAAAATGAAATAAAAGCTCTCAATTCTAATTTTGTGGAAATTGTATTTTTGATCAATTGTATTTTTTGTTTGTTGTTTTTCTTACATTGTTTTGATTCTATAATTAAAGTTCATCAAGTTTGTAGTTTGCTTATTTCTTGCAAATATTAAATTCTTTATGCACTTGATATTTGATCAAGGGATCTTTGTGTTTGAGGTTCAAATTTAATATATATATATATATAATAGTTTTACTTTTAAAAGTACTTACATTTATATGTTATTTTATTAAATTTTTGTAGAGGTATATAAAAATAGTCCTATCACTTATTTACATATTTATTTCCCTTTGATAAATGTGCAACTCATTTCTTGCATAGTTCCTATTTCTTGACTTTATCAATCAATCTATTTATCTTTCTATCCATCCATCTGGCCATCCATCCATCCATCTATCTATCAATCTATATACATATAAGAGAGAGAGAGAGAGAGAGAGAGAGAGAGAGAGAGAGACATGCCTTACTATGTGAAAATATAATCTTCATTTTGAATCATATTTGCATTGTATACAACACTAACTACTCACAAATTAATTTCTTGAGCTCTGACTCAATCAATTTGTAAGTCAATTGACATAACTTAGTTAATTGATTTTAAAATGCTAACAAAAAGTAATTAATAGTATTTATCATATATATTATTTTAAATTGAAGTAAAAATATTTTTTAGGATGGATGATGCATTCTAAATGGAGAAAAACTTAGTGCTAGTTTATAATTGTTTTGGTTTATAAAATAATTTCCTATTTTTATGGGGCTAACAAGGAACCATGTTTATTGAAAATAGGCAGATTAAAACGGCATCGTTTTACGTTCTCCCACGAATAATAAAGCTCCGTCATATTCACGCATTCAATTACCTTCTCAACACCAAATTAGCCGTAACCGACATTTTTAGTAATGTGTGCAGGAGTACGCTCGGCAAGGATACAGCCCGCCCAACCCACGAAGAATGATCAAATTACCCACAAATCCAATATGGCAAAAATCTACGGAGGGCTTGGTCTGTTTAGGACGGAAATATGGACAACTTCATCCCCAAAAAAGCAAGCGAGGCAGGAACATGGATAATTCTCAATCCCTATCCTGATTTCTCATTTTTATATTATAATATATTTAAAATTAAAAATAACTAATTTTTTTACACACACAAACAATAAGATTAATCTTTTTATCCACTAAAAATAAATTTATCAAAATCAAAATACAATAATAAGTTAATATTAAATTAAATGATGAATTATAATTACTGAGTTAATCTTTTTTTTTAGTATATAAACATAAGATTAACAAAGAAAAAAATTTTAAAATTCTTATTTCTCATCTAACTTACAAAATAATTTTTTCTAGAAAATTTATTAGAGAATTTAATATTTTTCAATAAAAATGGATGCAAGGTTTTAAAAAAACTCTTAAGATTTCATTCAATTTTGATTCTCCAATTTTATTTTTTGTCATTTTTATTAATAGTTAGAATTATAATTTATTGACAAGTTAATTTATTATATTTTATTTGATTTTGTTAATATTTTATGTGTATTTTTATTTATTTGATATTATTAAATAGATATGGGGATCCTCTCCTAAAAGAGGGGATGGGTCATGGATAGAGAAATTATTCTCACAACGGGAATAGAACAAAGATTCTAAGTCCATCCCTAACTCGTTAATATCTTTTGTGCACATCTAGTCAATTCAATAAAATTTATTATTACACTTTATCTCGTTATTTTTCTTAAATTAGTTTAACTTGAAAAGTTTTTTATTTCACATTTTCACAAGAAGAAAATTAATTTATCTTATTCTTTTTGAGATCAAAAATTAATTTGAGCAAATAATTAAAACATTAAAATATTGATATATTTCATTGCCATAAATTTTAAAATATGTATTATCTTTTTGAATTATGTTGGCATTATCTTAAAACCAAAAATAATAATAATAATAATAATTTGATTCATAAATTTATTTTCTTATAATAACATTTCTTTTTTTTTTTTTTTTCACAAAGATAATAGATCCTGTATTCTTAATAACTAAATTTATTAAAACAACAATTTATAATAACATAATGTCAAATTTTGTAGGAACTTTATAATTGTTTACAAACATAACTTGCCGAGAGTGTTGATTCAAAATTAATAATCTCACATACAATTTTAATCTTGTTGGAAAAAAATTTCTTAAATATGTCCTTGTAAGTTGGCCAAGGGTCTATGTTTGAAGATGATGTCTAAAGACAAAAAATAAACAAACATAAATTCTCTTCTACAACTCTAATTTTGTTTGAAAAATATGACAGTATTAACATATTTAATCAATTTTTTTTTTGTTGTTAGATAGAAAATTTTTAAGAGAGAGATGATGTAAATGGATGTTTTACTGTGTTGATTTATGCAAAACAAAAAGATTTTTTTTTTTTTTTTTTTTAAGTTTAACGTAATAGTTTTTACTCCCAAAGAGAGTAACAAAATTTTGCTCAAATCAAGTTGACCAAAATATTAAAAATTAAGTTAGACAAATATTAAAATGTGCAAAAAAAAAAAAAAAAGAAAGAAATAGAGTCAAAATAGATGAATAAATTAACGTGTTTTAAAATGTATAGGATTAAAATAGAATTTGCTCAATGTAGTATGTTATAGATGTTTATTCTAAATTTCTATTTCAAATATAGTATTTCTAGGTCATAATACATATTAGGGAAAATTATCAAAATTGTAAAAAGTTGTACAATTTTAGATATACAATATTATATTTCTTTTTTCTAATAGTTTGCTTCTTATTATCTAAATTTAAAATACAATGATAAATAATTTTAAAATTTATAAAAATTGTAAAAATGTAATAACTAAATTATCTATTTAATGAATGATACATCACATATTACGTTATTTAAAATAAAACTTTGGGATCATTTAAGACAAGCAACATGTTGATAAATAATGAGTCCGCTGCTGGTCAGGTAGCGAGGTATTTGGCATTAATTGCTGATAATTATTCAATGTTACTCAAAGTAATGATGCTGGATTTTTTTAATATAATTTAAGTATCACAATTAAAAATATATACACACACACACACATGTGTGTGTGTGTGTGTGTAATCAAGTTGAGCATCCATAACTCTCTTCTGTCTCCAATTTTAAAACCAAAGTCAATAATAAGTGGCCTTAAGTGATTTTTAATACTAATTCTCTTCTCTTTCTTATTTATTTTCTAATATTTTGTTTTTTTTT
>CP135532.1:4492680-4548680 GCA_032402905.1 Khaya senegalensis
TTCCTCACCTAAGAGTAAGAAATCTTGATTTTCCCACTTTAATGAATAAAGAATCTTATTGAATCTTTTTCTCAGTCTTTTTTAACAAAAATAAATAAATAAATAATAATTTTTTTCTCTTTCTTTTTTTTCTTAGATTACAAAAAATAAATATATTATTAATTCTGTTACTAATTAATTTAAAAATAAATAGTATAAGATAGTACAGTTTCAACAAATCATAAATCAATTACCATATGCATTCACTCATAATACAAGAGTGACCAAATTATATGTTCTAGTTGGCTCCATACCAATCCAAATGATTTTTTTGAAAAACAATCTAATCATAAGATAGCAAATGAATCATTATTATATGCCAAAAGGGTGATAGACCAATTGGTTTACAAGAAATTGTTGTACGAAAGACAAGATTAAAAAATCAAAATTCTAATTAAAATAATACTTGAGCAATAAATATACCTTTATTTTCTGAACCACTAGCACCAAAATATTTATATGTCCTTAATGTGACATTTGTCCCTAAAGTGACATATGTTTTTGAAGTGATATCAGTATCTTAAATAACAAAAGTTCTTGAAGTGACATCCAACCTTTAAATGACATAAGTCTTTGAAGTAACACCTATCCCTAAAGCAACACATTCTTAAAATGACACTAGTTTTTGAAGTGACATTCATCTTTAAAGTGATACAAATCTTTATAGAAATAATTGACCCTATAGAGGAATAAAAATTAAAAATAAAAAAAATCATAAATTAGTCATATATAGAAGAAATGTAATATCATTATAAAACAATTATAGCAATGTATTTTCTTTTATAACAGCTACTAAAATTTTGAAATATGATTATAACTCATAAATTATTAATGAATGTAAACAAATGCATGATTATCTTTAATAGAAAGAAATATTATAAATAGAATTAACTTCTCTTGTCGAGTATGAGGTATTTGAACCTATAATCTAAACTTCAGAAGATGCCATACTCATTTGATACAAATGGCTATTTATAAGAAAATGTAATGAAAATAGTAAAATTATAAGATATAAAGTGTAACTTATTGCTAAAAGTTTCTTCTAAAATCCTAAAATTGATTTTAATAAAACATATTTTCCTTCTATGAAAACAATTATATTTTAATTTCTAATAAGTTTGGTAGTTTGAAAAAAGACTTAATATGCATTATGGATATAGTGACAACTTACTTATATAGGTAACTTGAAGTCGATATCTATATAAAAATTTCCAAAGAATGTAGAATGCTTAAATCATATAAATCAAAGGATCCTATTTTGTTCTCAATCAAATTATAATAATCTTTTCATGAATCAAAACAATTTGGGTGCATGTGATATAATCGCTTGATCGAATAATTGATAAAGAAGAAATACTTGAGTTTGAAGAACTATATCTCAATACAATTACAGTCTTATTATATTTAAAGCAATATACCAAACTGGACATAACGTTCTCTATGAACTTATTAATCAAATTTAGTTTTGAACCTAATCGAAAGTATTAAAATAATATTAAACATATTTTTTATTATATTTGTAGAATGATAGATTTAGAATTATTATATTCCAACAAACCAATATGAAATCTAATTAATTGCAAAGATACTAATTATCTTTTTTATCCTTATAAAGTTCATTTATAAATAGAATTTATTTTTATTTATAATAATACAACAATTTCATGACAATCCATAAAGTAGACTTTTGTTTCTATTTTTTTTCTAATCACTCTAAGATTCTTATATTATATAAAGCAAGCAGGGAATATATATGGTTGCGATCCATTATTTATTATATTCAAATTAAGTACAACCTATCTTATAGAAGATAGGTTGTACTTAATCTGAATATAATAAATAATGGATCGCAACCACTAGAGATATTCTAAAAATAATATACAAAGGCAATCTTACTTATATTGCTCAAGTTAGAAAAGGATGCATTAAAAGAGATCGAACTAAACATATATCATTTCTTCTATACTCACGAGCTCCAATAGAACTAATAAATTGATGTTAAACAAATACTTTGTGGATATCTTCACTAAAGGTTTAGTCATATCAACTTACAAGAATTTGGTATATAATATTGTATATTTAGACACTACAAAATGATAAATTAATATTTGTTATTTTAAGAGAAAGAATTTTATTAAGGAGAACATGTTCTGTCATAAAAGAAGAATTATATGAATTTTTGGATAAACATATATTGCACTTTCCTTTTCCTTCATCTAAATTTTATCTCACTAAATTTTACAAATAAGATTTTAATGAGGCAATATTAAGAATGTCCAATGAAATTAAAAACAGTATAATCTAAGAGGTAGTGTCGTGATTAGGTGTATCCACTGTTAACCCATATATGCACAATATCAATTAGCGCTTTTGTAAAATATATGTTATATCTCTTTTTTTTTCCTATAATTAGCGTTGTAAATTCATTTTAAACAAAAAATTAAAAAAAAAATTCTTAAAAAAGTTTACGTAATTTCTCTCTGAAAAAGTTCTCATTTCTTTTTTTTTGTTTTCTCTCTCTCCGAGAAAGCTCTCTCTCTCTTCTTTATTTTTCTTCTATATATATGAATTAATGATATATTTACAGCAGAAAAATCAATTAAACATATTGTTGCACTTTTACTTAAATTTTAAGAACACAACAATAAAAATGTGTTGATAATCATTAATTTTTTTTTTATATATATATAAAGATTAAATAGTTTATCTTTGTATTTAATATTTTACCCCAAAATAATTATGATTTCAGGATCATGACAGAAACTACAATACTTGGGTTCCCGGTATATATCTTAAATTGAGAGATGTTTGTAGTTAAAATAATGAATTCATAAAGACAAGGCACATATTGATTTTGGTTCATTATTTGTAACATGAAAAACTGTCGTGATTTTTGCTTACACTTTCACAGATAATTTGTTTTGTTATGAAATTGTCAAAGGAGATAATCCAGTGTGGGAACTTTGTGGAACTCGTTGACAAGCTAAATTGGAATTAGGCTTGTAACAAATCCCATAGAATAGAATCATTATTGGAGCATCCAGTTATTGTACAAAGTTAGACATCACAGTCATTTGTGCACTGATCGATTATTATCCAAACAATAACTTTAAATTTTACATTAAAGCACTAATTTTTATATCAAAATTTTATGCCAACACGAGCAATATTCTTGAGTACTTGATTTTTTTTAAATTAACATTTTGCAAACATTTGTACTTGATAGCTAGTAGTTCAAATAATATCTCTCAACACCCTTCCGAAAGGATTCGACAAGTGAACATTTTGACTTTAGTTATTTTCCCGGCTTCAATCGTTCAATCCAAAATTTGAGATATTAATGCTTTTCCGTCCTAGATAAAACTATATTGAAATTGCATAAAGCACCAAAACGTAACCCCACAGTTACCACTACTATTCATTTCATATTCAGCAAGTTGGATCTATACGATTCCTCGTCAACTATTAAGGGAGGTATGCTCCATGTTCCAAAAGGATGTCCGGAAACCTTCCCCCCTATATGCATAAATTTATAAAAATACAATAAAACATGAGCTCGGAAAGAAGAGAGTTGAATTTCATATAATTCGATTTCAAAAAATTACCCTCTTTAGTTGCTTCTTCACTTCTTCTCTGGTAGTTAGATGATAGTTGGGGGTCTAAGGATTTCAGTAAATTGTTGCACTTTTCTTCAGCCTCAGTGATATATTTTGCCTAAAAGGAAAGAAATATTAAACAAATTGATCATCATTAGCTATTGACTCAATAACAATAACAAAAACAGGAAAAACCATGAATCTAGGTTACTGCAAGTACTACCCACGTAATCATGGATGTAGTGATACAAATTTTAAATTTTAATCTTTGAACTAATAACGTGTATGAGTCTAACAACGCATCATTCGAACTAGAAGAAAGACACTGTTCTAAGATTTAGATGGGAAGAGATCTACTGAATCATTAGGGGCTAGGCTAGGTGACATGTTACATGATGGACATGACAACCGAGATAATTATTTCTGATTCTTGCCAACAATGCTTATATTTTCAAAAGAACGCTCTTTAAATAATCTAAGGAGGCAAGAAGAAAGATTAATCAAGTAAAAGCATCTACAATTATCTTGAAACAACACTATTCATCCTCCAGTTATTAGAATATTAACAACTATAGTAATTGTTTCTCCAAATGGGTTGCATTACTGTTCAAGCTAGGCAAGTTTAAGTTAACCGAATGATTGAATTTTCATTTTTCCTAATCTGCAATTGGAGTTTCACAATTTTAGACAAGCCTCGTTGGACTGAAGGATGAGCCACACGTATTGAACAGTATTCTATATGCTATTGAGTGTAGCAATTAAGTTGAACATAGATTTTACATTGCAAATATTAAAGACCTCATAATTTCTAAGATGACTGGTGCAATAATATGAAAAACAAAAGAAAATAAAAATAAAAATCTCTCCATATGCGTGTTTGTGTGACTGTGCATGTGTATAATATTACAAGTGCAACCACAGCTTTCGGTCTAGGAGTAATTAATTGGTCAAGAACCAAGAAAAAAAATAAGAAATAACGGGCAGCAGAATGGAAAAAGGAATGGAAGGATGGTGAAAGAGTGGAGAAATGGAAGAACTAATAGAGTGGATAAACGTAGAATTGGGGCAGAATACACAAAACTTAAGATATTGATAATTGAAAAAAGAAAAAAGATAACATATCAGGCCAAGTAATGGGCAGTTAACAATCCATAACCCCAATGTGCCATGAGTTTGGATTTGGTTCAGAGGTCATTTAATTAAATCACAAATAGTGAATCAACAGAGAGCACATCAATTTTCAAAGTGACATAATCATTTGATTAGATGATGAAGAGATTGGCATACTGACCAGCATGGTTGGTGCCTTTGATGGTCCATATATTCTGACAAACATGCGTAGAATGTTGAAATTATTCTCCAAAACATCATCCTATAAGGACCATTGTTTAGGATTTAGAGTTGGTTATATTAAATGTGTAACAGTTATTAGTAATGATAATCCAATCAATGCACAAACTAACCTCATAGTCAAACCTACGCATCATCATGGAATTTGGTCGGAGCAAAAACAACATCACGCTCGCCACATAGCATTTGTAAATGATTGAATTAAATGTTAACAACTCCAGTAATAGCATAAATAGTTGAGAATGAGGTAACCACAAAAATTAATGACACTAGAAATAAATAAAGTACTTACAGATCGTCGGATATTTCTACTAGAAATTCTGAGATTGACAGAAATTCCATGTGTAATTCATTCACCTTGACAGTTGCCTCAAAGGAAACATGTTTAGTGTAATTAAATATACTAGCTCCACAAGACTTCAATGAATAATTTAACAAAATATGTCATACTAATAGAAGCAGCAGCATTTCAGTCACATCGGAATGTTTTGGTTACAGGACCATCTACTAGAGCACTAGATCTGTTTTGTTGAGCTAAAATGGTGAGGACAAAAGAACAAAGAAAAAATATTTTGAAACAAACTAATTATTCTAAAATAGCAATTATCATATCAATTTGAGAAGATAAGGGTAACAATGTTATGCCATTAAGGACCATTAGACATCAACATATCATAGCTTGATGCAGCGTAGTTCTCCCAATTTTGTTTAGTAGTTTGAAGCTCTATGAAAAGGTGCAGGTTTAAAAGTATGAATGAAGGTCTTGGATTAACATATCAGCAGGGCATGGCATATTATTAGCAGAATATGTGAGTCCATAAAGCACATTTACAACCGACATATAAACACGCAAGAGAAGATTACCTTTTCTCCTCTCAGCTGATACAGAAGAAGATTTAGCACCCGATAATCAAAAGATTTTAGATGAATTGCCCTCATCACTTTTTCGACAGAGATCTGACAAGCAATCATTTCTTTTAATAAAAATCTTGGTAGATAATTCTTGAGCAGCTTAAATCTTATAAAGAATCTAACTTTTCAAAATTTGAAAAAGTGAAAAGAAATCCACAAAATTATTTCCACATGCATAGGGATATCTTACTCGAAATACCTGATTTAAGAGTTAAGAAATATAGGAGAATTTGATGTATCAATTGTTCATGCCAGCAATTTAATCTACCCAAAAATCATGATATGAGTAAGACAAAATGTATGATTGACATTTTATAGGGGCTCCATCTACTTTATTATGACCTTGAGTTGCACCAATTTCCAGAGTTTACATTAGTAAATTATTGATGCTTAGATTGTACAAAATGCAAACCTTATTCAGTTGTTGCTGATCTTAGGTCTTGTTGGTTCAAGCACACTTTGCCAGTCAACACTTCTAGATGTGATGATAGAACAACCTATTCTGAGGATCAATGGATTGCACTGACCATGGGAAATTTGTGAAATTCTGAAGATAATTTTTACTCTAGTCCCATCTTTGTTTTTTTAACCACAACTCACACCACAGCAAGTAAAACAAATTAATGCAGTTCAAGAACTTAAATTTCACCCACAAAACAAAAGGAAGAGAATTTGCAGTCCTATTCTATAGCAATAATTTTAAACACCAGTAAAATTGAGCCCAAATAATATTTTCTTAATTCAATTGAACATGAAATCAATGTCGTTCAAACTATATTTGATTAACTGGTCTTCCTTGGTACAAGGCCATAGAAAGGTACAACTAATGAACTAATACTATCTTTCCAAGAAAGGAAATGTCTGCAAAAAGTTTCAATGGGAAAATATTCACTAGTAAAAAAAAAAAAAAAGGTAAATATAATAAGTAAATATAAGAATACATTAATAGAGATGCCACTTTATACCTTAATAAAATAGGAACACTATAACAAATGTACCTCCTTGTTGCACTTCAATGAACAACACAATGTTCTTTCTAAAGCCCAATACTCTTCACCACATCTAAATTCTTCTCTGATCCTTAATCCATGAAGCAAAGACAATGTCAATGGCATTTATAACATCAATATTTTTACAAAAGAATGCAGTCAAACACTGTGCAGTAATACCTCTCTGTCAAAAGTTCATGCTGCTCAAGTAGATTCACAAGTGTTCTGAATGGGTCAGTTTTTAACACATCTAATAACTTAGAAGCTCGATTCTGACATTACAAACAGAATTACATACATAAGGCAAAATTTCATTAACCAGTTACAAGATTACTCCTATATGCGCTCAAAAGCTCTTGGTATTACCTCCTCAAAGCCTCTTTCTAAAACAGCAACACCATTAGTAGGGCTATCAACAATCTTCTCATTCAAACTATCCAGCTGCACAAAGAAAAAGATGGCTGTTAATATAAAAGGAAACAAATTAAACTGCAAACTCATGCCAACTCGAACAAATTCCTTTTACTTCGCATAAATAAAAAATAAATGATTCACTAGATGGGAATATAGCAGGAGAAAAACACAGACCAGGCTAGGCTCATTTGTCTTTTACAAAAAAGCAACAAATGTATCATAGAGGAATCACATATAAATAATTTGCCACATTAATATTTGATATTTTGACAGCCTTATCACTGGCATAACAAAATTAAAATTTTCTCATATTATTGAACAGATTATTATCATACTTGATACTTTCATCCAGATGTACCTGATAAATGAAACTTTCTGTGAATGAAAGCACAGGCAAGTATTTAAAAATTGCTTGTGGACTGTTTGCATCCATTCCATGAAACATGAAATAAGATCTGCACTGTTGATTAAGAAAAGAACATTGCTAAATTAACAGGGTTCAGCCTGATATGATATTTCATGAATCTAATTCTCAGATAGAAATTATGAAGTGATCGTAGAAAGTATCTAATAGGAATAAAGATTTCAATTAAGCAGATTAAGGGTATGCTTGAGATTGAAGTGCTATGACTATCAATCCACCACTGTTATGAAATTGAATCACTCTACTAAAAGGGTGAGCAATGAAAGTTAGTGCCCAGTAAAATGTAGTTTTACAAACATTTAGTTAGTGATTTCAAAATTAAGCAGCAGCACAGCAGTCTCAATCATACCCAAAGTCATGCTAAGATAATTTAATAACAAATAAGTACTCACAAAATCCTCAAGGGTAGAATTTGCTCTCTGCATAGCATCAAGTCCAACCATAGCCATATTATCACAATTACCATGCATTGAATCACAATCATTCCCTTTTACAACATCACTTCCAACACAATTTTCTAGAGAGCCTGCAAGAAAGTGAAAGTTTGATGAAAATTATTTACGCTTTACTTAACGGTTATGAAAGGAAGAAGTTCTGTTCACCTACCTCCCTGACTAAGCCACAGTGATGCTTCCTCAAGAAACAAAGCTGAAAGCTTCAAAAAAAAAAAAAAAATACATCAACATTTGCACAATTGACATAAAGTGAAATGAAATCAAATTGACACTCACTTTCGGTACGTATTCTGAAATTAAGCTACACTTCTCGTCCATGTCGAGTTTTCCGCAAGGTTGTACCTTGAGCGTAAGAAAATCAGTGATTTTTCAGTATGAAACACGAATAAGCAAAGCAAAGTGAAGTCAGGCTAAAAATTGATTACCAGGAAGAGGATGAAATTAGCGAGAAAGCGACTAGAGTCATGGTTACTGTTACCGGAGGAAGTAACAGCACCGCGCGATTGCAAAAATGACAGTGTTCTCTGTATTTGTTCCAGCTTTCTCAGTTTTTCCATTTTTCAGCTCTCCCTTCTTCTTGCACTGCTATGCTTTCGTAATTCTCAAGGACGGCGCGCAGAAGGTAAGAAATGAACCGGAGCCTGTTACGGCCTTTGAAGTGCTACGGGTACGCTATTTATAGCCTAATAAATATTCTAAAATAATTTGTTAAAGAAATTTTTTAAAAAATAATTACTTTTTTTTAATGATTTTATACTACATTAATTTCTTTCACAATCTTTTGATGAAATAAATCAAAAATTATATTTATGAAAAAAAATAATTCCATAATTAAATCATAGTTATATTTTTTTTTCTCTCCTTCTTTTTTTTTTTATTTTTATTTTTAACAATAATAATTTAATTTTTTATCTAAACGAAAAGATTAAAATTACCATTCATATTTTAAAGTAAATGAGTTTATTTTTACTTCTTATATATACATTTTAATTTTTGTTTTTGAGTAATCTTGATGAAAAACTTGGATTGTGGGTTGATCTTACTTTGATTTTGGACAAAATTGACGATTGAAAGGAGATTGAAATTGAAATCTCATGGTGGCTAAAATTAGAAATCCAAAATTAGAATTTCAATCACCATATCATGACCTCGGTCACCACAATAGTGCCCAAAATTATAGCACTTTCTATAACTATCAACCATCCACCCACTTTATTTGTGATCACTCTCTCATCAATGGATTTTGTATCAAATATCATTTTTTTCGGTTACCACCAAACACAAAATAAATCTTACCAACAACACTAAACACATTAAAACTAAATCAACACAAACAACAATATATATCATTAACAAAATTCAAATCTCATAACATGTAATTGAAATAAAATTACAATATTTTGTCCAAAAATAAATAAAAAATGAAGTCATATTATGCCAAAGGATGGATCTTGAAAGTGAAATATAATCTAGATGGTTTCATAGTCAAACACAAAGCAAGTATTGTAGCCAAAGGATACCATTAAACTACAGGTGTAGATTATTTAGAAACATTTAGCATCATTGATATATCCTCAACAATGAATCATATTATGCCTTATAGCGAACTTTGGTTGAGACATCAAACTGTTGATGTAAACAATCCTCTTTTGCATGGCAATTTGTTTGAAAAGGTTTTCATGCCATAACTTGAAAACTTTTAAGATGAGGAAAAAC
Source organism: Khaya senegalensis (assembly GCA_032402905.1). NCBI lineage: Eukaryota > Viridiplantae > Streptophyta > Magnoliopsida > Sapindales > Meliaceae > Khaya > Khaya senegalensis. Next base: position 4,502,576 of record CP135532.1, read on the forward strand.
CAAGACATGTAAGCAAATTAAACAAAAGTATTATATGGTTTGAAGTAGGCTCTTAGAATTTGGTACGAGAAATAAAAAAGAACCCTATTGAGATAGGGTTTTATGAACTTAAAATCATATACCTCTCTTTTAGTCTTCTTAGAAAAGGAAATAATGGAGATATCACTTGTATATGTGGATGTCATAATTGCTATAAGAATAACGAAAGCACATTGTAAAAGATAATTCAATAGTTAAATGACACGTTCACAGTTAAGTGACACGTTCACTGTATAAGTGTTGGGATCACTCAATTACTTTATTGGGATTAAAGTGAAAAGGGATCAATACGGGATGCATGTAAGCCAAAATAAATGTATAGTTGATCTCCTCATGAAAACATGAATGAAAGGAAACAAAGAAAGCCCTTCACCCATGAGCACCTATGATAAATTCACAAAAGAAAAAGGAGCTAACTTCAAGGATGCAACCTTGTATAGAAATATCATTAGGGTGTGATAACATAAATACAACCTCTCTCTCTGCTAACCCTATTCTCCATGATAAGGTCAAAGCACATCAAAATTAATGTGCATTTTATTCCTAAAAAGCTATCAAAAGGTGAACTTGAAGTGAGATATATTTTACCTAAAAATCAATTGACTAACATATTTACAAAACCCTTACCAATTAAGAGACTTAAAATTCTTAGAGACAAAATCAAGTGTCATACTAGACATTTGAGTTCTAAACGGAGTGTTAAAGATTGAGACTTTCCTTAGGCTGTAGAGTGCACTAGTTATAAAGGTTGAGAATGGTATACAAGTTAAGATTCACATCATAGCCATAAGGGTGTAGTAGCAGACCTTCTTATAGGCACACAACCTTAGCCTATAAGCAACTCTATTGTTTACTCCTTTACAATTACAAAAGCAAAAGATTAAGGACAATATAGCTGTGAATAGTTACTTTATATATATAATCCTAGTACATTGCTTTAGGGTTTTGATTTTTGATTTGTATATAAATACAACTCTTGTAATGAAAAGTCTAAATGGAAACAGAAGTGATTCAATGCATTGGTTGTTCTTTATTTTTCTTTTAAATCATTTAAACTAACCAAATAAATTTTTATTCAATGGCTAAATCAATACCATTCAACTAATGGAAAGAGAGAGAAAGAGAGTAATGAAAGAAAACAAGAGGTTTTGTTTTCAACTACAGTTAGCTCTCATGAATGAGTGTAAAAGACAGAGATTTAATTTGGTGGAGGTACAATAAGTTTCTCATTTATTTCTCTTTTGGTTTATTTAAAATTATTTTTATTTTATTTTAAGTTAATATCAATTACTATAACAATTTTGTCGTGCAGATAGGATTCTAAAAACTACTTTTTTAATAGTGTGATCTATATATAAATATGTTTTTCATATTTAAAACAAGAAGAAAAATCCTACTCATGTTTACCTACTACAAAAGATTGGGAGTATGCAAAAAAAAAAAAAAAAATGTAATAGATTGAAATTGTTTAGTGAAGTGACAAACTAGTCTCTAAGACACAAATATCCCATAGTTAATCTTTCCTTTCCAAATATTTGTGAGACCAGGTTATCTATTATTAGGTGATTTGATTCTAGGTGTGATTAAAGCCAATGGCATCCAAAATTATAGCAAAGATTGAAAAGTATTGTAGTGAAGTTCATGGATTTATGGTTTTAGCAATTATGCTAAATCCAAAATACAAGATGACGTTGGTGGAGTGTTATTTTCCTTTGACAGATAAAGATGATTTTACAAATGAAGTTGACAATGTTATAAATTTCTTTTTTTTAGTAGTCGGTGAAAGAATATTAATCAAATTCTAAATCAAGTGGACTGGCTAATCTGTCTTATCAATTTCTTGCTACATCATCTCATCTAAAAATAAATAGCTTAAAGCTCTTATTCTTCTTAGATCTTCGTATTCTAACTTCTAGAAATTAAATTGGTGGAAAGTTAATGGGTTTCAGCATCATCATCCTATTTTGTATGAAATTGTTAAAAGTTGTTTTGGTTATCTATATTTATATTGTTGCATTCAAATTATCTTTCGATTAATGATACAATTACGAGTGCACATCGTATTGTGCTTAAGATTAGTTATAAACAGCTAAAAATGATGCATGAATACTTAAACTAGATATTAGATTAAATAATCTTTTACGTTTATTAATTTACATTATTTAATATCGAAAGCTGATATTTTTATTCTCGTTCTAGTTGTCAGCTTTATGCTCTTCAAAAACAAATGGACAATGACACATATTCTGAATATGTGGTCTATATTTTTGCATAAATACAACCATATATTTATTTGTGCAAAAATATATGATGTGATTTACCTTAACTAAGCTACTATTTTCATATTTAATTTTGTAGGAATATTGTTCCATTTTCCTCTGGAGAGAATTAAAGATGTTTTGAAGTTTAACTAGTACTTTTGTCTTTAATTTTAAATTTATTCACTCAATTTTAAGCAATAAATTGCAATATGTAATGGTATGAATACATATTCCTTAATTTTGTAGTGATAAATTAGATTTCACACAAAATTTTGATTTTAAATGAGCAATTGAGTATGTTAATGAATATGATAAATAACTTCCCCTTTTGAAGAAAGTACCAAACACATACTAATCATATATGAAGATTAGTTTGAAAAAACATGTTGAGATTCGGATACGAGTATTGAGAATCTAAAACACCCCATGCTCACAGAATGAATGTAGTATTATATTTCTATAATATAGTCCCAAAAGGCCTATTTCTGCACATATATGCTTGAATAGAGGCCATTTTCTTGCGAGAATTGCTCATTTTTGGTCGCATTCAAATATTATCCCCTACAAAACAAACACACACAAACAAGCTGCTACTAAAGACTCCAGTTAGTTTGACAATAAAAAGGGATTATAACTATTGTAGCAAATATTTGTGGATCACATTCTCTTACAAAAATGTGGGGGGAAGAGGAAGGATCAATTTAATAAGATTATCCGTACTTGGAAACAACAAACAGAAACCGGAGCACAAAAAACCATTTGTGTTTTATCGGTGTAATGCTATGCTTATCTAGAAATAAGCATATCTCTAATCAATTTTTCCGTCAATCCTTCCTCCATCTTTTATACTGGCAGATTGAAGAAGTTTTTGAGATTTTCTCATTTGCAACACAAAATGCCCTGGGATAAGAGCTATAGTAAAAACCGTAAGCACACATCTTGCTTAAGAAAGCAAAATCAAGTAATTCATATGCATTCATATTATTGCATAATTCCTAGTTCTTGTCATTATTGCTTCCCTAACTAGAACCCAAACCTTTAGTTTCAAGGGTTTCTATTTGTTTTGCCCTGTCAATCAAATCAGAAGTTTTAAATGCATCTTGTCCTTGACTAGGTTCTTGCTTACTTTCAAATAACTTTCCAGTCTTTCCAATAACAAGAATCGGCTTAAGTTGTTTTTGTTGCTGCTCCTACAAAAAACATTCAATCCAAAACACCTTAGTCAAATCAACAGCAAAATTCAGAAAGCAAGTTATGAATCTAACCATTAAAGAGTCATCACAGAATGATAATGAAGCATTTGACAAAAGTTGTACTCAGATTATCGAATATTGGTATTTATGCAAGATAGTTCATTTTTGGCTCCTTTTTTTTTAATGAAAAAGCACAGCCATTCCTGTCAAGGCAATTCAAACAAGACCAGAACAATTTCAACTAGGCATTCCTAAACATTACTTATTTCTTTTAAGAAGTTTTAGGGCTACCAAACAAAAACTTAAGGAGGTTGCACCAGACTTATCTATTAAAACTAAACAAAATAGAAACACAACTATTCACTGTAGTATTTTTTTTATCACTTGATAATCAAATATGAATCTTTGGAACTTGCTCAAGTTGCATTTAACTTTTCTTTGGAATGCATAGTTTTAGTTTATTATTTTTGAATAAAATTTACCCCCTTTAATTCATCATTTCAAAAGATATAAGGCCAAATAAATCTTTCAAATGAGTGAAAAAACCAAAAAGCTACAATGTAGATAAACATAACTAGCATTAACCTATTATTGCAGTTAGCCATAAATCTCTCATAATCAATCACTAGCAATAATCATCATCTGTTATACAATACCAATTCCAAGAATTGAAATAATTAATTCACTAAAGTGATAAACCATGTCAAGGAACTTACCTGCATTGCCAGCAAAACCTTTTGAATTTCACCCAGCTCATTCTCAAAAATGTCTTATTGTATTGCTAATGCTCGAGTGGCCTCGGAATTCTTTTAGGCCAAAGCTGCAGTCTTGAGACATAAATTGAAAGAAGAATAATTAACTACAAGATGAATAAATTATTAGGAGTGACTAAAAGACATACAATTTACAACTCTGATAATTACCAATTTGTTACGTCAAATATTTGACTTGGAAACATTAAATATTCTTTATAGTTCCAATCTTTCAAGCAATCATACTTCTTTAAAGAGTAGAAGTTAAATGTCAGCTAATTGAATTCTGAGACTCTTAAAATCATTAAATTTGAATAAAAATGCTCTTTGGACCAAAAATACAAAACCACACAAACAAATTTGTAGAGCCAAAACCATAAATAAGCCTAAATTCTACAATAGTATGCCACTTTGGCGCTCTCAGAGTTTCTACAAATTCCAGTCTCATAATGCGTCCCGACTACCTCAGTTCTAATATAACTAAATAATAAATGTATACCTTTTGGTGGTCAAATCTTCCAGCCAAGAGCACATGTGTAATCTAATTGGCAATTCAAAGCAATTCCTTGAAGCACAATCTCCTTGGAAACACCTCAGTAAATATCACCAATTCAACTTATCAGACAATTCCACAAGAAATTTCACCCTTACTCTCAGTCATGACTTTGAATACAGAATCATGGTTCTCATTGTCACTTTCCTGTGGAACCATTTTTTTACTAAGAATAAATGCATTACACCTGCACGATCCCAACTCACTAATCCTATATAGTTCTACCATTTCAAACTCTCATGTAGCCTCACAAATAGAGCTTGACTTATAGCATTGAAACAAATGCCAACAAGTGTACATAAGATTTGTCACTCAAAGCCAACACCTTATCTAATCCTCTAGTAACTAGGTATGCATGACACCATAATTAAATCACACTCCATCATTGCTACCTACAAATAGCTTCAGAGACATCAAGTTTCAGCTTCCTTGTAACATACTCCCTTTTCGTACTAGCAAAAACTGACACCTTAACTATACCTCTTACCAAACGTGGCTTTTATCATTGACTAACCAGGTAAGCCAAATACAAACAGTGTGTTGATCCAATCTTAATAATTCAAGTCTATTGGCACCTATAACATACCAAAAATATCGATAACTCCTGTAACCATTTCAAAATTTCTTTCAGCCTACTAATGTACTACCTTGACTTGTTGGAAGATATTTTCCATAAACTATGCTTAAGCAATTGCTACAATAAGACAATGTCAAGAGCATTCACCAAAGAATTCTTTATATCTCATGGGCACGAAAAGGTGACAATCCTATACAGCCAGGAAGCAAGGAAATGAAAGAGACTGGCAATTTGGGGACATAAAGCTGATGGTCTTATACTGCCAAGTGGTTAATAAATTGAAGTTACGTCTTCTTAAAATAATCTTCTGTGGACATTGCAATGGTAGACCTTGGATAGCTACAAGACTATAGGTAAAAAGATAGCAAAAAAATCTTAATGGCACCAGAAAGAGAAGCATATAGTTTAGAGAGCTCGTAATTCTAAGGTTCAAGCAAATATCACACTCTTTTCAGCAGAGACAAACATCTCTCTTGTTATTAGAAGGACTTAAATTGCATATGCAATTCAAGTTACAAAAACTTGCATTTCTTAACATAGGACAATCTCTTTTTTTTCTTGAGTTTTTTATTTTAAATTTAAATCAAAAGAATAAGTAACTCAGGGTGCTACATTAAACATAGAATAAAAAATAACCAAATGATGCACATTTCTTCCGAAGTTCACTCTCATCACTGAAAATTAAAGTGAAAAAATTTCCTCAACTATATAGTTTCTTCCCTATTTCTTCTTTTGCTCACAACTATAAATATTTTTATTTACCATTTGACATTGCACAAATTTACACTACATTGTTCGGCACATTTTGTAGATTAATGTGTAGTTGTTTACTTCAACAAATGAATTCGACAAATTACATCGTTGATTTCCATTTCTTATAGCTATTTAATTCATAAATCATTAAAACTGCATCTTATCAAGCATTACGAAGAAGTAAACAAAAGTTGAGAAATTTCATTACCTCCGTAATGAGCACTTTAAGTGCCTTGCGCGTAGCACAAAACTTAATTCCTAACTTGTCAAGTTGCCTAAACATAACCCTTATGATAGTTGCCGAACTTTTCAAATCCTCCTCTAATTTCTCAATTCTCTCCATTAAATTCACACTCTCTTTTCCCTCTCTCTTGACCATTTCCCCACAAATTCGCATTCATTGTCGTCTCCTAATAACTACACTTATATATATGCCATACACCAACCCCACTACACCAAACAACAAAACCCTCTTCTCTATTAAACTCAATAACGTATTTTTCAACCCAAAAATGGAATAATTCACAACATAGCCTATAGCAATTATCATAGAGAAGAAAAGACAAACTAGCTCAAATAAAGAGAGAAATGAATCAAAATTGGAATTGTTATGTGCTTACGATGTAATGCTTGTGTTATGGCAATTACATAGTTTTAGAGTGATAAAATTTAAAGTTGGGAATGAAATGGAAATGGGTTGACCCAAACATATAAGTTGGGTTAAAATTGTTATTGACCTAAACATATAAATAGAAATGGGTTGAAACAACCTATAGCAATTATATATAAACACGAATAAGAAGGGATGAGCATAGGCTCTAAGTTGACCCAAACATTATTGAACCCAACCAATAGATTTGGTTTCTAAACTGAAATCAGTTTATTTCGGTCTAGCTCCAAAAGAAGAAATAAAGAACTGGTTTATTCCAATTGGGTTTTAATTTTGTAAGATTTTGAACCGAAATCAAACAGATATACTAATTTACTCGGACCAGTTTACTGAACTGACCCATATCCAACCCAAATTTCATCAACCTTACCTAGAAAAATAAAACAGTTAAACAAAATAACTCTAATCCTAAATTGATTGAAATTCAATGCTGGCTTCATTCTCTTTGTTCTTTGAAAAATTTTCTAAAGTTTCTTATTTTAATTCCTTTTAATATTTTTAACCAACCCTAATACATTATTACCAAAATAACCACTTAAAATAATTTTGCCCTCAAACCCTACTTTTTATACTTATAAATATAATTCATAAACACACTTCATTTTTGCATATGTTCACTTTCAAATTTCAATCAATTTCAATATTAAAATTTTCAATAAGTCATACATCGGTGTAAGAAAGCACTGTTGCTCTCTGGGTTGGCCAACTTAGAGCACTGTATTTTTTTATTTTAATATTATATATAAATATAATTATATATATTTTTAAAAATGATGTTAAATATAATTTATAAAATTCTTATTTTATAATTTTTGTTTACATTTACTAAATAATTTATTTTTTAATTTTTTAATTTTTTAATTTATTTTTATGTATTGATTTAATTTTTTTAAAAATTTATTATTTTATTTTTTATTAAAAAAATAATTAATATTCAAATATCTAAATATTTATTTTAAATATATTTGATAAAAATTTTTATTTTATTATTTATTTTTTATTGAATTAAGAATTTATTCTCTTATCTTACAAATTTGTTTAATATATATTTTTTATTTATTTAATTTATTATTAAAATATTATTTTATTTCTATATTTAAAAAATAATTAATATTTAAATATTTAAATATTTATTTAAGGTATATATTTTCTCATGTGGTCACACTAGGATATTATTTCTATTAGTAAATCTACATACCATTTTCTCTAAATAAATACGATAAATAACCTTATAAAAAATATTATATTAATATAAAATAAAAATGAGATTTTAAATAAAGTATAGCAAAATATTTTAATAATTTACAAAAAGAATTGAAATACTCAAATATATTTAAGCATATCAATGTCAATCTTATTTTATTAATATTAATCACTTTTAAAATTAAGTTATCAAAATATTGATTATACAAAAAATCAAACAAAATAAAATTACAAGTGATAATCAAAAGTCCTTGGCTAGCAAATTCTATATAATATCTTATTCTTCATATGTCAAGGGTTCAAAAGGAGCATTCATTCTAATTGAAAATTGGGTCAACTTTACAATTCTCTTCTCATTGACAACATTTAACATCTTTCTAAAAATATCTATCTTATTATTCAAATGTTTTGCCTCTTTAGGCTCAAGTGTATAAAAATGTTTCATAACTAACTTATCTTTATTAACCCCTTTGACATAGATACACATTCCTAATCCAATTTCTCTTTTTCTCTTCTTTGAAGCATCCAGACTTGGAGGCAAATCACTAAAAGTCTCAATAGTCCCTTGTAATTTTTCCTCTATTCATACTTTGATGTAATTTTCATATATCTTTAACAAAGATTTCACTTAGAGAAAGTTGTTTAGTACAATTAATCTCTCTCTATTTCGTAACTTTTCCTTTCATTTTCATATTTACAAAGTTGGAAATGTAACACATAAAATAGCATAAAAGGGATTCAAACTCTACATCTATAAATATATTAAGTATTGACATTACTTGTTTAAGTATTATTTTAATTATTTAACTAAATTTTAAATAAATATATTATAAATGATAATATATTTAAATTATTAAATATTATAATTAATTAATAGTATAGAAAATAAATTAATAATTAAAAGAGAACAAAACGTCGAGCGTGTGCATTTTGGACCAGAGCCGAAATGGCCCAAGTGTGCAATGCACGTGCCAAAGCGTGCAGGCCTCGGCCATTTCGGCCCTAGTTCACGCGCCAGGCCATGCAATGCATGCGCCCAACAACTTCATCTTCCTCTTTTAGTTTCTTCATTTTGCAACCATTTTTTACACCTAAAATCTTTTTCTTTTTCAATTTTTTTTAACTATTTACACATTTATTTTGTAATATCTACATATTTTAACTATTAATTTTCACAATTATCATACTCATACGTATTATTAGTTAACTAAAAATTAACATTTATATGCATTTTTAAACTCATAATAAAACAAAAATTAATAATATAAATAAGATTAACTTATTTTTATTTTGTTGTCACCAAAATTTGTTAGCCCGTGTGTGTGTGTGTTTTTGGAGATGAAAAAGGTAAAAAAAAGAGTGAAGATGGTGAAGAACGATAAAGAGAGGTGAAGAGAAGTGAAAGGTGAAAAAAATTAATTTAGAGTATAAAATTATCAATAAAATTTATTTGTAAGGATAAATTTATCAAAATGTGTTATTTTGACAAGAATTTTTTAAAACTGGTTATAAATGTAAAAGACAATTAAAATAAAATTATTTTTGAAATTTTTACTTGTTCTTTTCTAGCTTTCTTCTTTAATCTTCGTTCTCATCTTTAATTCGACAATTTATACCCATACGATAATACTAATACCTTTTTCAGTCTCTCTCTTCCTCAGAGCAAACTCTAGAAATCTCTTTCTCATTTATTTGCAACTTAACAATTTGATCCAAGGCGTCAATCTCTTCAGATTTAATTTGTTATGTCAGCTTCTCCTTCCTTCATTTTTTTTTTCCGAAAAAATTTTGTTTATATTTTTGTTTTTTATTTTGTTTAAGGATATTGTGATTAATTGATATAATTTTGCTTTTTAATTTGTTAGGGTTAGCATATTGGGTTTATTGTCGTTTATTTTTTATTTTCTTTGAGAATTTTTATCTTATTTTATTTGTTTGTAGTGGCAGAAACAAAAATGAAATTTAGAGTTAGATTGTTTGACGAGAGTCTATTAATTTGTTTACTCTTTGCAAATAATATTATTTTCCTTTATTTTCCTAGACTACAACCAAAAAAGAGGGTTTGTGCACAAAATTATTGATAATGGCTTTTGATTTAGTCGTTATTGTTAAAAATTGATTTTCTTTTACCTATGTATGTTGATTTTTGTTGCTTAGTTCCATTGTTACAGGAAGAATTCTTGTGTGAGAGATCATATTGAAATTTCTTGGATTAGAGGTTTAATATATGCTAGCTGACTCTATCTAAAAAACTACAAACATTTTTAATTGAACTATTAAATTTTGTTTTGATAGTAATTTATGATATTGGTCAACGATAATTTTTCGTAATTTCTTTTTTTTGGTATCTATCTGTATAACTTCATAATTGTTTATTTTCACATAGAAGAAAATAGCATATTGTTTGTTTTTCCTTTGTATCAGTGTGTTGAACAGGAAAGGGGTTAAACAAGGTACCAAACAAGGAAGCATGTTTTTAAACCAAAATAAAAAAATATAAAACTTTGTTAAAAACATGTATATATATATAGAGAGAGAGAGAAAGAGAGAGAGAGAGAGTATGTATGTATGACAATAAATTTTATGTTTAATATAATAAAAAAAACACTCTTCAAATACCATTATTTTTTTTTATTTATGCTCACAATTCAATTATAGAAATTTTACTCTTAAGAACAAAAGTGAGTATATTTTCACCTTTCTTCATTGATGTTAAATCTAATTCATGACTAATTTTTAAAAAGTAATAAGAAAAAGAAATCAATTTTGTAAAAAGAACCAAACTTAGTAAATTTCATAAACATTAAAATTAAATTATTGTACATTTAGTAACATGCATAATCACAAAACTTGAGACAGTTGTATTTTTATTTATCTTCTTAGCAATAAACATTTCCAAAATCATTTATTTTCATTGTAATTTTTATTAGATTCAACAACATTTTTAACAACCACATTTATCTTAATTTTTCTTAATTTTTTGGAATTTTTTAAAACATCAATGGCAGGGGAAACACGCATCGCTTTATTTTCATGTCAAGCATTTATATTTCTATAAATCACAATAAATTATTTTTATTTTTTTAATCTAAATAATTCTAGACTTGTTTAAAAAAATTACAACATGCACTTTTATTTATTAACAATTTCTAGAACCAACTTTAATTGATTGTAGGTCATTATCACACTCTCATACTATTAAAAATGAGGTTTAATTGAGAATTATTTAAGTATAATGCTTAAAATCAAGAAATTATAGATCAAGCCCATAACAACCCCTTGCATTTCTGCACTTGTCTAGAAACATGTCCAACGTTAAGTCAAAAGTCATCTCCTCACAAGTAAGCTTTGTTGCACTACATCTATACTCAGTAGTGCAATACATTAGACTTTCTTTGGGCATATTTAGCCACTACCATAATAGATTGCACTCTAGCCAACTCACAAAGCCCATTCGAAACTATTGTGTGACTTTGTACTTACTACTTGTTGTGCACTACTTTCACATCTTAGCTGTATGATTTGCGCTTTACTCACATTTTGTTACATGTCTACACCAACTTATGCATGTTTTGAGTCTCTTTAGTTGTTGCGCATATGCTTACCTTTATGCTTTTATCCATACAACGTGCATCAATTCTCTTATGTTTCGTTTACATTGTGTGCCTATTCTTCGAATGTGCTTGCCAGCCAACATACTTATGTATGTTTTCAGTTACTTTTATAAACTTACTTACCTCGCACGTACATTGCACTATAGTATGTGTTAATTCTCCCACATGCACCTAGATGTAGCCTATATGGTAATTACTTGTTCACATTTTAACCTTACTTAAACCATCTATGCTCTCATGGTTGTGCACTATTGCACTCCCACAATGCCTCTGCTTGGTGTAAGGCCCTTAAAGTGTTGACGCATTCCACTTTCAAGGGTCTAATAAACCACTTTTACTAGAAAAACTTGTTGTCCTCATTAGAAAAGTGTTAAAGTACTTTTTAATTGTTGCCTGTAATATCCCTATGATAACTTTTTCTTGGTCATCTAGCTTACTTGATGGTGTCTCCTCCACCGATTAGTCCTTTAGGCACTTTAGATAAATTTCAACATCATTTACAATTTCATTTTACTGGTTCTATGCATGTTTTGTTATGTCACTCATTCACAGACACTAAAAACCCATGACTTTTTGTCAATCCTTGCATATGTTTGATAGTCATTCTATTATCTCACTTTACTTAGAATATCTCAATATAACAATCAGTCTAGATTCATCATAAACAACCTTGACCTATCTTTTCGATTCTAAAATGTCACGTTGGTCCTACAATGTGAATCCTTGTTGAATTTTTTGAACAACATAACTTAATGTTACCTAGCTATTGTCAACAATACATATTGTAATGCTACCCATATAACACATTTTATTGGGATTATTTTTGAGTGTTTAACACCTATTGTATTATTACACTTCCATTCATGCCTTCGCAATTCTTTTGGATTAAAGATAACCCATTGATAAGGATCTTCTATAATGGGTTTTATGCAAAGTTTGAGCTTGCAATGACTATTTTTTACATGCCACATTATTATTAAGAATCTTAATAACATATCCCTCATGAGCATATCGATTATAACTGTATCAAGCATCTCCTCAACTTGATCTTACTTGACTAACATCTATGTGTGTTGTTCCACTTTGATTTTAAACCCTCGTTAATGTATGCATGCTACAATGAGGATTCCAAACTTATATCTTTTGAGAACTAACAATGCATGAGTTTAGGAGCTTACATACCGTTAATGTACATGCTTCAAATGTGTGGTATCATAGGCGCCCTTGCTTGAAAAGAAATTATAGACCCAAAATGAGATCAAACACTTCAAGAGGTAATAAGAAAAGTTTAATTCATCCTTGTAGAGCCTTAACTTACAAATAACAGCATAAATTATCATATCTACTAAGTTAACAACCCATATAACTTACCAATGACCTTTTGTTTGTGCCCCCAAGCACAAAATTTCTTTTACCATTGGGAAATTTATTGTGTAACTCATATTTAACAATTTCAAAATCCACTTTCCACTAATATATACCATTATTAACGCACATTGTATTTTTACTATAATGGGTTAAACCTTTGCATGTTTATCGTAGCCTTTGCATAATGGTACACTAATATGCACCATTATAAACATAAAGCCTTGATGGTCGTCTTTATTTCACACCACATTGCATTTTTACTATAATGGGTTAAACCTTTGCATATTTATCATAACATTTAAAGACTCTCTTCTTCAATCATTAATGTATTAAGCTTTTTTTATTTTATGTATTCTCTTGTCCGTTGTAGCTCATCACATAGGAAGCACCGATAATTCTTTTATTTTATGTGAATTCTCATAATTTAGTCTTGTTGTTTTTGCCTTACTATATTCAATCATCACATTTTGAAGTCCTATGCTTATTCTCATGTCTGACTTATTTTGCTTGGGCAAAAAAGTAAAAGTAGCCCTAAGTGAGTGGTCAATTAAACCATTGGCCCCCACAATTGTTATAGGCAAGTCCTCACTACTTGACTTCATAACTCGGATTATGCTGATACAAATTGTTAGAGCATATTTTTATCAAATATCTTCTTGTTGTATAGCATTAATGACTGAATTTCTTCACTTAATCATAAAAGGAACGTGTGTACTTAAGCATCTTAAATTTCTTCCTTATAATCTAGTTCGTGTTACCAAACAAGAATTGAATTTTGATTTTTTTGGTGTGTCCCACATCTTAATAGACAGACATTGTGCATCGATTTCCTTTATTGGTTGAATATGCCACCAAAACTTTGCATCTCCTTCTATGTTCATGTTGGTAATGAAAACATGCTCCTTACTCAATATCTTTTCAACTTTAGAGTACTGCTCTATATCCCATAAGCAATTCTCTATGGCATCACGCATTGTCTCACTCAGTCGTAACACTTTGACTTTACAATTTTTATTTTCAAAGTCAAATAAGTAAGTTTACCTCACCTGTAAAGTTTATATAATGTTAGTATTTAATGCCTCACCAAAGTCATTGCTTAAGGCTTGCTACCTCTTTCCTCGTTAATCTTAAATTTTCAGTATGCATCACGGTTAGCTCCATAAGTTGATGCCTAAGGCTCGCCACCTTAAGACCATATTGTTGAGTTTGACTTGCAAAATCAATGTGCTTAGGTTATAATAAATCACATCTATAATATTTTTCCAACCGTGTTATTTAAAAAAAAATAAAAATAGACCTTGACATGATTACTACTAAAGGAAAATTTAAAAGAAAAAAGTTTGAAATAAGTCAAAGTGGGCTCTGATACCAATTATCACTTAGTTCTTTTGTAGTATATGGTGTACCTACAATTGCACTAAGCACCAATATAGCCAACCAAACTCAAATTTTGCTTATCCAAGTTATATGCATAAAGCTTCTAACAAAGAAATGAAGAAACAACACAACAATATATGCAAGCACTAACCTCATATTTTTTTTTGTATATAAATTCAAGAAAAATAATACAAATCCAACTTAAGGCTTGTGTGCTAAATCTCACACCCAAAGAATTCAAAACATGTTTTCTAAAAGTTTATGTTCTTAATTGCTTTTAACTTTTTACACTTCAACATGTTAACTTACACCAAAATGTCCAAAATCAATTGATTGTGGACAAAGCCCATAATAGCCAATTGTGTATGTTTAAGCACATGCCCAGGACTAAATTAAAGGTCAATTCATTACATATAGGCTTGGTTGCCATAATTCCAAGCTTAGTAGTACACTATATTAGGCCTTCTTTTGACATATTTAACCATTACTTTTATGGCTCGAACCATAACCTGCTCATAAAAAAAATGTTATACCCATATTTTGCCACTTGCACTATGAAAATTGCACGCAAATTGCATAGCCCCGTTGTATGTTATGTACTATCTGCACATATTTGCAATAGTTTCGCACTAACTTGTTCATGTTTTACTCTATATTGTGTGCTTGCTCACCTTGTGCGCATTTAGTTTTACAGCATGTGTATTTTTCTTGCATGTGTTTTATGTTTCACACTTATTTTTTGTATGTACTTTCTATCTTTGCTCACTCGAGTGCATGTTTCTTGTACTACTACATCCCACTCACTTATGTGTGCATAACCTGTAGCATGTGCTTGTTACCCTTATATGCTCTAATTTGACCATGCATTAGCTCACTTGTGCATATTTTAATCCTGTCAGAGTGCTCTTATGCTCTCATCAGTGTGCATTACCGCACTCCCATGGTGGTGCATCCAATCTTTGCACATGCATGATATCTAGCACACCTATATGCGTGTTTCTGCTACTATTGTGCATTCGTGCACTTAGCATGCATATAACTCTACACTTTCGTAATGCTTTTGTTTAGTGCAAGACTTTATACCAAGCATTTGTTCATTCGAGTTTTATACGTCCAATAGAAGTCCATGATAAAATTTTTATTTTCTTTTTCTTTAGCTCTTAAAGACTGTATTTCTTTAGACCATGTTATAGTACATTTAACAATAATATACATTTTATCACTCTATTTAACTCTTTAATTATATTCTACAACTCTTTCATTGTAATTTTTAATTCTATTTTGGTAATTTCACTCTTTCGTTGAATTTTTATAAGTTAAAAATTATCATTATAAATTAAAAATTACAACAAAAAATTTAAAAATTACAATAAAAAGTCTAATAAAGTTATAAAAAAAAAAAAAAACACATAGTATAGCTGAATGCACCACAACCTTCGCTTGTTGTTTATAGTACATGTGGGATTCCCATACCCATTTATATAAAAAATAAATAAATAATAACTTTTAAATAGTATATAAAAGAAAACACTAAATTTTTTTTTTTTTTTTTGGCAAAGCAAACATTCATCGGATATATACTTATTTACAATATATACAATATATCAAAAATATGATTTATAATAAAAGTACAATTAATACAGTGTCAAAAGCTGGTATGCCCAATTCTCTTGACAGGTCACTGTCCTGAGGGTTTGCCCGGTTCCACTGCCCTACTAGTTATACCTGAAAATCATTTCAACCACGGAGTGAGTAATTTAAAATTATTCAGCAAGAACTATAAAACCCAATAAAATAATTTAACAAACTATAATATTCTAACCATACAAATAATAACTAATCAGGACAACAATATATTCCGTATATCCAATGTTACATAATAACCAGTTAGGATTAACTATCCTAACTACGCAATTTTCAATTCAATGAGGATATTACGAATAATCATAGTATAGTACCACTTTCCTTTGTACATTTTCTACTCCATCTATTCTAATTATACTATCCTATTCTCTTTTCATTTGATCATTCATTCTTAGGCAAATTATGGATCATGACCACGTTATTTATCTTACACACCAATACATGAATAAGTTTGGCACAATTATAATACTACCATGGGTTCATCATGCCCTTAAGGGCGCCATGGCGAACTGCCGCTTCCTACCATGGGTTCAACGTGCCCAAAGGCGTCATGGAGGACTGCCGTGGTTTCTCACGTACAATTCCGGACACCCCAAGGACGACTGTGGGTTCCATGTGTCCCAAGGAGCGCCACAATAAATAATAAACCATTATTCCACTTTGTCCTAAGCGGCTCTGCCGGTGTGTAAGAAAATTTCGAAATCATATCTTAAGAATATTTGCCACTTATACAATTCTCCACAATTCATCATATGCTCATATTACCTATTTACCCTTTACTACTACTCAAGGGCTTTTTAGTAATTTATTAAAATTCTAATAATCACATATACAACATTTTATAATTTCTTCCTAATATAAAATAATTTATACCTATCACCGCCTTTCAATATCTACCCATTTATGTACCACCAAATCAATTATAAAAACAATATTCCTAATAATAACAATAACTAATTCATATATATATATATATACTTCTAATCCAATTACGACACATGTATATATATATATATATATATATATACACACATACACTCACGCACACACCTACGTACATACCTATATTAAGGTATTCGTACATTAAACATACATCGCCGGAAAGGTATTTTAAAATACCTCTTTAGACGATGGATGTTGGCGGACTAAGGCGTGACTATAAGGAATATTTAATCATTAATTTTTTTCACAATTATAATTTTATATATATATACACATACATATCTACACACATATTTAATCAACCACTTAAAACACTTCCAAATTCAACACTCATACCCATTCTCCGGCAATGGGATTTTCTTTTATATATATATACACACATATTTAATCAACCATTTTAAATACTTCTAAAATAATATAATTTAACACTAAATATACAATACCCAAAATTAACTATTTTGCCCTTTTTCTATTTTTCTTCCATTTTATACATCTAAACCAATTCCTACCAATTTCATTTATACCCAATACAATTATTAACACATAAACACATCAAAAATATCATAATTTAACAATTATAAACAGTAACCCAAAATGGACCATTTTGCCCTTTTTTCTATTTTTCTTCCATTTTTCACTTCTAAACCAATTTCTACCAATTTCATCTATTCCCAAACACATTTATACACATTTAAACATATCAAAACACATTAAAATCAAGCATTTAAGTACTCTATAAATAGTGACCGAATATGTCCAATTATGCACAAACTAAATTTTTTCTTATTTATACAATTCTATCCACTTCAATATATTTTACAAATACTCAATTTCACAATTTAGGCATCAATTCTACAAAACCCCTAAATTTCAAAATTAGGGTTTAGGGTTCTTACCTTAAATTCAAATATGATGGTTATTGCACCAAATCCAAGCTAAAAAAAATCTAAAATACCATTTAATTCATAAAATTATTATTAAATAATATTTTCCAACAACTCTAAAAATTAAAACTTAATAAAATCAAGAAATTTTACCGTCAAATTAAAGCTCTCAACGCGTAGAACAAGTTTTCCTTCTGCGGTAACGCAATTAAACGGGCGGATTAAAAGATTTTGCTTGATTTCTTTGCAAAAAGTTGAAAGAAAAAGAAATGGGAGCTCTCGGGAAAGAGAAGAGAAAAAGGGTGAATTGGCTTCAATTTTGAAAAGTCAACCATTCTTATCCACATTCATATTTTTAAAAATTATATTATTGCCCAATAACTTTTCAAAGCTTTCATTTGACTCCTAAGAAAATTATGAGGCTACTTAGGCTATTTTCATATTCTTTCACTTTAGTCCATTAGATTTTAGTGACACGAAATTCAAAAATTCCTTATGAAATGACCATTTTGCCCCTAGGGAAGAAAATTGGTCATTTTGGTCCTTTTCTTCTCTTTTCTAAGGGTATTCTTGTCTAAATTCGATTTTGTTTCTTTCTACATACTTCTAACAATATTTCTAACATTATTAGAAATTTAGATTTCAATCTGACCTTTGTGACATTGGTAGATTGACCATTTTACCCCTTTCCGACAAAATTATCATTTTATTTATTTTTTTTCGGCAAATTAGCGATTCTTACCATTAAAATTATCCAACCTATATTTTTCTTCAGTAATAACTAAAATATAACCTTTAACTCAATCGTCTTTCATTTGATCTATCAACGCTCATTCAAAATGATAGTTTTGCCCTTTACTGTTATTTTGACCCATTTTTTGCTAAAATTGCTCTAACTAAAGTTCCAAAAATTTTCTTATGTATTTCACAGTCCAAAACTCAAAATATATTATAAAAATAATTATACTAAGGTTTCAGAGGAATATTTAGATTTGAGGATGTTACAGTACAATCCTTTAACATTGAACATATCATAGGGTAGTTGCAGTTTGTATTTTCATTAGAAAAACATCTTAACAACATTTTTTTTTAAGTCAATTTGATTTTTTTCGAATTCAAGGTTTTCCATTTTAAGTTCAACATCTCTTAAAACTCATCAAAATTACAAGAACAAAATCAATGTTGAATAAAAGAAAAAGAAAAAGAATATAAAAATAATTTAATAATTTTTGCTAACTAATAGATTTAGATGTAATATTGAAATATAATTTCTTTACCCAAGTTATTGTATATAAATTTATGTGGCATGATAATATTGGTAAAATAAAATACAAAAGTCAATCAAATTAATGAGAATTAAAATTACACAAAGTATGAAAGTTATACATTAGTGCATGTTTGTTTGTATTAAATAGTTTGTATGATGAGATTGTATTGTTATACTACTCATGGACTTATATAAAGATTTAAGTTAATGTGCATTAAATTATTTTACATATTTTAATAATAAAATAAAATTAATATATTTTAAGAAATAATTTTTTAAATTAAAAATAATAATTTTTTAATTTTTATTTTATAAATTGTAAAATAACTTATTCCATTTATATATTTATTTATTTTTAATTAAAAATAATAGTATTTTATTTTGATTAAATTTTTGAATAATTCTATCCTATTGTGTATATTAGTTATGATTAAACTTTCATATAAAAATAATAACATAAATTATTAGGATTTCTTTTATATAACAAAAATTTTAAGGAATTGTCACTGTGCAACACGCATACCTTGGCCAAATGTCACGTGGAAGGGTGTTGGATAATCAAATTGTTGAGTGGGGACTTCAGTTTTTGTTGACAGTTTTGACGTATTGTTATACTTGTAATGTACACGTGGATTTGTTTAAAATATGGATAGAAATATAATTTATTTCCATATACTTGACTAGCATACATTCTATCAAACTCTTAATATAGAACTTAGAAATATAAAATAAAAAAAATAATAAAATTAACATAAAATTTGAAATAAAAAATATATAAAAAATTTAAAATATAATATAAATGTTGAAACAATACACGTAAAATTTTAAACAAATAATATACAAAATTTTAAATACAAACATAAAACTTAAAATATTAATATAAGAATTGAAAAAATTTAATATATCTCACACTCAATATATTGTAAACAAACCTTATTTCTTGTGGTTTTAAAATTATCTATGTAAATTTTTAGTGCGTTCAAAAAAATTGTTAGTTTCAACTTATTAATCATTTTTACTATAATTGCTACAATACTCTTTTAATCATAAATATTTTTAAAATTAAATATAGTATGTTATTTTTATAATTATTCAAATTCATGAATTAAACTAACGTGTCAAATTAATGTGTTAGACATGTTCGAATATTTTTAAAATTAGCATAATTACAAGAAATTTTATTAAATATTTTCTCTGAAATTTATGATAATTTTATTTTATAACAAATTTTCTAAAAAGACATACTTACCTCCCATTTAATCTTAAATTAACTAATTAAAAAATAAATGTATCTTTTTATAAGTAAAACTATATACTTAGTCTTATTTAATTTTTAAAACTTGTTAAATATATTTTATAAAACAAAAAAAATAACATTTATTAATAAATAATTAATTACATATATATATATATCTATATATAAAAATTGTTTAACAAATTATTTTAGAATTATTTACTACTCTATACAAAATTCATAATTTATATTAAGAAAATAACTTTATTATATAAATTTTTAAATAGTGTTAATTAATAATTATAAAATAATTTAATAATTATAGAACTTATTTATACTACACTGATTATATTGTAAAATTTTAAAAGTTTAATATAAATTATTTTTTAAATAATATGATGATATATTAATAATATTTATTTTAAGATAATTAAAATTTTATACTATTAAAAATTTTAAAATATAAATTAGTACTTAATATAAATAAAGTAAATAATAAAAAATTAAATAAGGATGAATAAAGTAGAGTTTTAATATAAATAAATAAATTAGAAGTATATTTATCTTTTAATTAGTCAATTTAAAGTTGAGGGAGACGTAAATGTGTTTTGTTATAAAATTTATCACAAAGTAAAATTGCCATAAATTTTAAAAAAAATATATGATAAAATCCTTAATTAAAATATATACTTTACCAAATATTAAAAGTGTATATGTACTTTTTTTATTAAATAATTCTCCTATTTTTTTTTTTTACTTTGTTGGTGTGTCACTATAAGCTTTCTGTAAAAGAACAAACTAATAATTTTGAAAAACAACATATTAAGTAACACACTTATAAGTCTTAAATATCAATTGACAATAGTAATTAGCATTCATAAGTATTTATCAAGTTACATACTTAATAACACAATTTATGAAGACTTGTCCAAGTGTTTAGCTATCCTCTCCATATAAGTATTAGTAAAATTAAATTAATGCTAAAAGTAAATTTTAAATTAATGCAAACATATGTACTAATTAAAATAGTCTTTAAAGTGTTCCATGAAAAACATTAAGTATTTTAATAAATTCTATGTCTGAATTTAAAAGGTTTTATGACTTTTTGTAACTCTACCACTAACAAATTAAAGAAAAGAAAAAGAATTATTATTATTATTATTATTATTATTATTATTATTATTATTATTGAAAGGTATCATGTCAACACTAGAAAATGGAAAATTTTGAAGTTATGTTCTAACTATAAAGTATAAATTATATTTTACATACTTCAAGAGAAAAGTCAATTCAAAATTTAAAAGATATATGTATATTCATATCAAAATTACAAGAAAAACATTTATAGTTTACCATTGAAAAAAGAAATAAAAAATAAATAAATAAAGGACAGGCTGATTATTTTAAAAATATTGAGTTTTCTAGGCAATTCTATTAAATAAGGGGCTTTAAATGTTATTTATCCATAATTTTAAAGATACTTGGCCCTCCTCGTCTAAGACGTGTTTACAGACCTAAACTAAATGTCACGACACGTGGAAGAATGATGGTTTGACGGATAATCAAATTGTTGAATGGGATGGGAGAACAATTTTCTTTTAAAAAATAAAAAAATTGACATAATATTGTGGAACTGTAAACATATGAATAGTTGATATTTTAATATTTATGTAAAAATAAATAACCGAGCCAGCCTAGAATATCTGCTTCAAGAAGCTAAGATATATATATATATATATATTAGATTTGAGAATATTGATATCAAGACAAATATAAAGTGTATATTTAGAACTAAGCAACTGTGTGATTAGAGGCAGAGTCAAAAAATAAAGAGTTGAGAATTAAGAAAGAAAAGGCAATAGCTTAAAATTTATGGGGTTAAATGTTTCCTTTTTAGGAAATTGAGAAAAAAAAATGTTAAATAAGCAAAGTTAGTGAGTCAAACTTTTAAGAATTAAATGTTTACTTCCCACAATTAGGGTTCAAATGTTCTTCAGCCTAATTTTCTTTTTCTTTGTTTTTTTTTTTTTTTTTAAAGAATAGTTTATAATATAGTGTGTCAAAACCCGTCCCTTTGATGCAATTTTGGTATAGTCTCTTTTCATATCCATTGGTTGCCCGAACATTAAATTCAATAGAACTTTTCCGTTCTCTATCCTGTTCCGAACTAAAGAAGGGAAAACCTTAATTTGATGTTCTCGTTGTTTGTAGGCTGAGGTACGAGCATTCTTTGATGTGAACGCGCAAGAAGGGAGCCACCCTGGAGGTATCCATCTAGAGATGACTGGCCAGAATGTGACAGAGTGCATTGGAGGATCGCGAAGGGTGACTTTTGATTATCTAAGCTCACGCTATCACACACATTGTGACCCAAGGCTCATCGCTTCTCAATCTCTCGAGCTAGCCTTCATAATCGCGGAGCGCCTTAGAAAAAGAAAATTGGGAACTCAGCGTCTTCTTTCCTTGGGCCTGTAGGTGGCTTGAAATGTCCAACAGCATGCAACAACCGAACATCGTGTTGCAGCCGTACTTGTCGCTGCATTGGCTGAGCAACAGCATGCAACAACCGCATGAAAGATAGATCCTGAGAGTAGCAAGAAGAAGTTGTTTAAATGTTTGTCCAGGTGGTGATGGCTGTGAAAGTCACATTGCTTGTGCAGCGAGCTGTGTCAGAAGGTGCTGCTAAGCTGTTGGTGATCAAGCTGGTAGAATCTTATTATTATTATTATTTATAAATGTTATGTAATTAAGTATGACCTAGTCTGATTGTGTGAGATTTTGGAAGAAGGAAAGTCACGCCACTCATCCAGGGTGGCCAAAACATTCGTGTTGGTATATCATATGTCGTGTCAAAATAGTGTATAACAAATATTATGTGAGGACGAATTTGATATGTTTATTAAAGTATTAAAATTTTAAATGAGCTGGTATGATCTATTTATTAAATTGATATGTTTATTAAAATATTAAAATGTAAACAAAAAAAATGATCTATTTGTTAAATATTGAATTAGATAATACGAAAGTGTTAGATATGAAATGCTTTATTTCATTGGTATCCCAACGAATTAAAAGCCTTTTGCAGCGTTCGATTCTATAACTTCATTATTATTAGCAAGCAATCCAGCATTGAGCTACCATGTCCTTTATTTCTTGCAAATATGACATAGAATTAGATTTTTTGCCTATAATGTTTCTCTTTACATAAATAAGATACTAATGTTGAACATATGAATTAATTAAACTTCACATAATCTCATAAAATAATAATAAAAAAAAAAAAAACCCATCAAAATAAGCTGGTAATGTTATCAATTAAACCTCTTTTCTTCTTTCTTGTATTGCTCTCAACAATTGTATATTTATTTGATTTAATTCTTCCGCAATCTTTGAGAACAATATTCCCACGTTCAAAATACAAATTGGAAGGTTCTCTGACATATAAATTTCAAAGAGTTTTGACAGAAAAAAAAAAAAAAATTAATTCTTAAAAAACATACCTATTTTAAAAATTTATTAAATATTATTTTAATTAATTTATAATTATGTGCTTATCTAAAATTTTTTTTTAGTGATAATTAGATTTAATGAATATTTATATAAAATTAATAATTAAATACATTATAAACACTAATATTTTTATTTCGGAGTGCGTGCACATATGTGTGCGCGCGCAATGCTAATTGGTACTATCAACCAATATTATTGCTGGACACCTGATGATCAAGTAACTAATATCAAGAATCTAACAATCCACACCCAACTCAACTTTACGTTTGCATACGGCATCATTATTTGGAAGGTTAAAAAGAAAGTTTAGAGATCATATTAGTACAATAGTAATGAGCTCAATTAAGTTTCTTTCCAATAAGATTTGTTAGGAGAGGGTGGTTAGAATAGAGACTTGAAACAGAAAATACCGACGGATCCTAGTTATAAAAAGGGAAGGTCATAATTTGGCTGGGCATAAACATTTCAAATTACACCGTACAAAGTATGCGCACCATTTCATTTATTAAGGACCCATTTAACTTCACCGCGCACATCCTTTTCCACCAAATAAAATGACAAATTGCTGTGGAAGTCCATTTGCAGCTAAACAAGTAACTCGAATTGCCAAGTACTGCATCTAAAATTATCTACTTGGGAGTAAAATAATCAGAAATATTTCACACAAATTACAGGTTACGCCTACGAGAAGTGTGATGAAATCACAACCACCATACGTCCCATTTTCCTAAGACACCCAATGTGAACTTGTGGAGGCAAAACAAAAATTAGGTTTATGGGCTCAATTCCAAGTCCGGGGCTAGTTCTCAGAATAGAAAGTTGCAAAAACTAAAATTACCTGCTATGAAAAGCACAATATAAAGTATGCAAACTCTCACTAATCAATAGAAACTTATATGAACTACAATGCTTGCATAAGAAAGCTCAGAACTCAGATTGTCCTAACTCAACAGCAAATTCAACAATGCTCATGTTTATAATGTTGATCATGCATGACATTGTTAACAAACACATAGCATATAAAATCCTTTGTCTTTCTATCTACAACACATATATGGAAGTTCTTGGTTGTAGACATCCATAAGCTGTAATGTCACCGTCTGCAACATATAAGCACACTCTTCATCTAGTAGTAGGGCATGTACCTCATTGGTCTTCTGAATCTAGGAATCTTCCTGCAGTAGGTTTCAGGATAAGAAATATGAGATTATTGATTAGAGAACAGAAGCACAACCATTGGTAAAAACATACCCATATCCATAAGGAGAATAGAAATAAGGAGGAACATAAGGCCTCCTGCCCCGAAACCCCATATAAGGATTGAAACGCCTTGGACGATACTGCTTCATCCCAGGAACATTGGTCCTTTTGGGCAAAACCTGGATATTGAATAAAACAATGAAATAACTAGAAATTTTACAAGAATTAAGTTGCTTAATACCAGAAATTTAATTATAATTTAATCATAAGACAACTACAGAACCCTTGGAAATTAAATTAACCATTTGCGGTTTGAGATTGACAAGCTTCGTTTTGAGAAAAGTAAGATACAATTTAACCCAGATTCTTCAAGAAAATAAAATTTGGTTACCTTCAGTTGACGGCCGTGTAATTCAGACTCATTCAGCTGGAGAGCCTCTTGAACAGCTTCTACTTCAACAAATTCCACGTAAGCAAAACCCTTTGGCTGGCCATACTTGTCTGTCAGAATAGTTACCCTGTTCACAGTACCACAGGATTGAAAATGTTGCTGCACTTCTTCAGGTGTGCATGCATAATCAACCTAAAAGGCCAGGATCAAACCAAATCCAGTTGAAGATTTTAGTTAGCAACAGCAACCAAGGCTTTCCATTTCAGCAGATCAGAATCCATTACGATAAAAACCCCTGCTCCCCCTTCATAAACTAAACAGAAATAAATATAATAACAAGACAGAAAAAAGGGGAAGGGGGAGAGAGAAAAACTTGTCAATCAACAGAAGAAATCTCTAGTTAACACAACATCACTTTCAATTTCCACAATGTTTACCATCTCATTCTTATCAACCAACATCTACTAGTCCAACAATATTAATTTAAGTTGCTGAACTTCCACCATTCAATTCTTTATCAACTAATGTACTGCTCTAGTGTTATTAATTTCCTTGAAAAAAGATACCAACCAAATGAAGCCTCTTATGACCAAAATCTTTCAAAATGCTGGTAGTTTCAATTTCACAGCTCCCTTATGTAAGCACCAATATTCACAGACATAATTCTCACTACACAAATAAAGCTAGTGCAATTGCTGTCGGGTAATTATCTGGCAAGCAAGAGCAACTCATCATCTCAATATCCCACACAGATTACTACGATCTTAAGCAAAAACATCCATCCATTGGGCACAAATATAGTTAGGATTCTTCGCATATTCTTGCATCAACTAAAAACAGCAATTGAGAAAAATAAATAAATGATTCCTAAAATCAACAATGTACACATCTTCCACAGAACTTTGATGAGAAAATGCCCGCATGATATAATAAGTTAACAAAAGAGGCACGATTCTGGAGACAGAATCATAACTTTTGCAATCTTTTTGTATGTAAAAGAAAAAGGAAATAAAAAAGAGACTTCTGTAAGAATTTTTTTTCTTCAAGAAATGCATTACAGTAGAGTTTTCTGAAATAGCTAATGTTCAGATCACAAACTAACTATTTTCAGACGAAATTGAAGTAAATTTCGTAATTATCCAGGATATCTAACACTTTGATAAAGCAGTAAACTTATCGGAATAAACAAAACTAAGACGTCACAGCCCTCTGATTTATAGAAAAGTTGTAATGAATATTTGCACAACCAACTCTTAAGTAGATGTAGGATTCACAAAGAAGTCTCTGAGCCTAAAATAAATAGAAACGAGCAAATCAAAGAGAACACAACAATGTATTTTTATTCTTTGATTAACACGTGGCAAACAAAAACATTAAGGCCACAAGGAAGCAAAAAAATGTTCATGCCTCTCACCACATTCCATCAAATGACCATCATCAGCAGCAATAGGGCTCTTCAATTTAGAATGCATAACCTGACATGCCCATCCTCTTCAAAAGAACGAGTTTTGTCCTCTTGGTGGTAGAAGTTGAAGCATCTTTGCTCACATTTTACTTCCAGCTATCCTTCAGAATGTCTTTAATCAATCGCTTCATTCAATGTATCGTCTCTTCATACACCATTTCACTCAAATTGTTTTTCCTATTTCTCTTTTCTCCTCTTCTCTTGTTTCTATTCTTTTCTTCAATAATTTTTTCTTTTATTTTTTGTTCTTTGTTCTTAAACTTTCTTGTACTTTTTTCCTATTACATATTCATTTCTTTTTCCTTTTTTTTTTTCTCTTTTCATACAAATGTTTGAAACTTTTTCCTCTCTTTTTTTTTTTTCGCCCTGTTCATTTTTTTTATTTCATTTTCAAATTCAAACATGTACAGAATTTCACTCCTTTCTAATGCAAGCTGGTATAAAACAATAAAAACTTTGGCCCAACCAAAAATAGGTAACTATTCAGCTGCTAATATACAGAGAACTTGAGGAATAAGAACAACCCTGCGATCATAGTGAGACATAAAGTCAAACCATGATTCTAAAGAAGAGATGTGCCGACATCCAAACCAAAGTCAGACAGAAAATAACATTAAAAATACTACTTAAAAATTTAACAAATCAATCTAATTTACTGTGAGAAAGAAAAGATTAAAAAAAAATTCTACACAAGTCATGAAGAATAATGGATGCCTCAGAATCACATGATAGCAAAACTTTAAATCCCAATCCATGGATGACACAAGGAAACCAACAAATGTGGACATGTTTAAAAACATGCAGGTGTGAGATGTATTGGACAAAAAGGATAAATTGTGATTATAATACATACTAGAATGCTGCATGTGATAAATTGTAAGTTCCAGTAGTATGCTTTCATTGCTATTGAGATAACTGATCTTGTTATAAATAACTATGACAACCATGGACATAATCCACCTTCCTTTCTCAGATGACAGCACCATAGAGAAAAACAAATGAAGCTATTGGAAGTTGGAGAAACATTGGGTCAGCACCATAAAACTATAAGTAAGCTATTGTAGAGCTCAAGGCCATTCCTTGAACAAGATATCAAATCCAGATGGGAATTAACTCTTAGTTATAACCAAATAGTGCACTTTACACCTTAGTGCAGTTATATGTAATGACAAAAGCTGTTGGTCAGCCCTGCCTGACCCATGAAAACATGGCCAAGTGGCTTCTGGTCCTACTCCTGGAGGCTATACCTGGCTTGCAAACCAGGACCAAGCAACTGTGGGCTGGGATTTGGGCTGGCCTCATAAGCCAGCCCAAATTCAATTGATCATTTAAATATTAATTCACGGAAGTATTTTTCATATTTTCCCACACATAACATTATTTGATTATTAAATTAAAAGTATAAAAAATAAAATAAAATCAAAACACCCTCAAAATTTTTAGGATATACTCCCTATGCCACAAAATAAAGCATACGAGATGATTTATGGTTAAGCGTATCACAAATTGTGCTGTCAATTACATCAAAGCAAGAAAATGATGTTTGGGCTATTAGAATCTTAGACAACATGCCCATGCTGAAAGAAAGGGACTCATTCCCATTTTTCTTTGTTTTTAAATTTTATGTGAACCTGGCAGGCCACATGTCTTGCACCAGCCAGCCCACAGGCACAATCACGAGACTGTTGGGCTGGCATGGTCAGGCTAGTAATGATCTAATAAAAGAGTTTTTATGAAGTCTTCTTAACCGCTGTCTGGTCTAAAGCTGCCATTGGTCTATAATTGGGATTAATTTTTGTTTAAGGACTCTGGCAGACCATCAAAGATTCAGTGTCCAATTTGGTGGTGCACATGGGATAGTACATGTGGATTTAGGGAGGATAAGGAGCTACAGTGAGGGTTTTCGGTGATTTTTTCCCCTGTTTCTCAAGTATGGTTGGGTGTAATAGATGCATTTGGTTTCATTGATTCTGAAAAGAACTAGCAGCCAGGAATTGTGAGAAATATTCCTGGCAAATTCAACAGCATGGCATCAAGCAACTCTAAAAAAGCATCTAAAAGTTCAACAGAAAGCCCACAACGCAGAAGGTAATTTCTAAAAGTAGTAAAGATTAAGGGAAAGAGTTATCATATTTCTCACATTGCCAACAAAAACTGATCGTGAATCCGCCTCTTCTTTGTTTGCTTGATTAGCAGCTGAGCTAGCAGGATCTGTGTAAATGTTATAGCAAGGTAATAGTTGTAAAATATTAACATATGAAAAATAAAATATACACACACACATGTGTGCACATACGGATTACAAATTAAAGCGAGGAGTGACAAGTTACTTAATCACACACAGACAGAAGTGAACAGCTAACATTTTTTCAGATTAAAACTTAAAAAAAGAATTCCAAAACAGTCCATCAGTAATAAAATATAAACAAATAAAATAAGTCTAGTTTAAACGTAGTTGAAAACCTTAAACTAATGTTTGGGAGACAAAGAACAGAATAGTGCAAAGGCACATAGTCTAAAAAGACAGTATTTTATGTTTCAATTATCCAGATGCACATTAAAATGGTGAGGGAAAGGAATTGCATACGGTAGGTCTGGAAAAAAATTCCGCACTTTGAGGAGGATGTGTTGGTTCCATGAAAAATGGTGCAACATTAACAAAGAAGCATGGAAATATTTCTCAAATTTTTCTTATAGAAATACTAACATCGAATAGTTTTATAACATATAGTGTGTAGCTTATGTGGCTGATAAAGCCACTCATCATAATATCACAGGTATCCTTAGATCAAATCCTACTCACTAGGGAAGAAAGATATGGGATGAGAGAGACCTAGCTCTGACCTCTTCTCACAAAGTTTAAGAGGCAAAATTAATAGATTAATAATAAGTCTGCACAAAATAAAAAATTCTAAAAAGCTTATAATACCACAAAGTTATATAACAGAACTAGAAACAAAACCCTAGAGCTAGGCCGAAGAAGCTATTCCTCAATAAAACTTTACCAACCAATGCAAAATGTTTTCAATCTCAAGAAACTGAATATAACAAAAGCAACAAAATCAATATGACAGAAAGAAGCATTTATTGAAACGAAGCGCAGCCATGAAATAAACTGATACTTTAGGGAGAGAGAGCAAGATTAAGGAAAACAAATAACCTTGAGCAGAGCCCATCTCCTTCTCGACTTTAGCCTGCATCTCACGAAGAGCCGCAGCTTCCTCCTCCATCTCCTTCAACCGCTTCTTCATCTCATCCAGCTCCTGCATACACATATACACAAAAACTAAATACAAACACAGATCTATCGAATAGCAAGGGTTATAATAAATCAATCGATCAATCGCGAGAGAGAATTATAAGGATTACCTTGACAGCATCGTCGTCGGCGGCCGACATGTCGACATCCATGTTGTGAGCGTCCACGTCACCTTCCATGTCAGGGATTTCGCCACCATACACCTCATGTTCCTCTTCTTCCATTACAAATCCTTGGCGCTTTATCGATCTTCTTTACTCTCTCTCTCTTCTGTATTTCTGGCAGCAAAGGATTGGCTTGTGACACCGTTGGGTTTAAATACCAGAGGCAATAATTAAATGGCTGTGGACTCCAGAGAAGCTGATAATCATGCTCAGACGATGTCGTTTTCCACCAGTGATTATTAGTGATATATCATTCCATTCATTAGTGTTTTTATATGTTTATATTATCTATTTTCTCGATCCAACATTCACTTTTTTGTAACAATATTTTAATAACTTAGGTAAACATATATAATTTCTATCATCGTAATCTTAATTAGTAACAGTTTACTGTAAGTACTTGAATATTGTTATTGTAAATATAAAAATTAAAATTATACTTTAAAAATAATTGTGAAAGTTTAAATAATTTAAGAAAAATTATATTTTACTATCAATATTTGCTGTTAAATTTGAATTGATAGAAAAATTTTTTAAACTCTCTTAATCCTCATTTAATGGTAATTAATAAAAAAAAATTAAAAATTATTTTCTATGTATTATCTTCCTTATATAAATTTTTCTTTTAAAAATAATATGAGGGTTATCAAATATTAACTATGACAGTTTTTACTTTCAAATGGTAAGTTTTAAAATTGTTAAAAAATGTGAGAGTTTGATGATAGTCATAAAAGTTATGAGTCACTTTTGGTAGTTATTACCATAAATATAGTAATTACTATTCACATTTTCCCACTTGATTCATAACATCTATAAATTCTCGTAATTAACAAATAAATATATGAATTATGGTAATAGATTATTCAAATTGACAATTTTTTTTTTATATATTATAATGTAGTATGTTTCTTACATGCCTTTCTATATGTAAAAACTTATTAATAGATCATATGTTTATTCTTAATTCTACTTAATGACTTTAACTTAATAAATAAATTTCATATTTATTACAAGTCTAATTATAAATGATTTTTCTCTTATATAAATGTGTACATTATAATTAAAAAAATAGTATAAATAGAGTTTTATTAACCAAATAGTGTGTGTGTATACACAAAAAAAAAAAAAAAAAAACAAATTATATAGTAGAACCAATTCTCATTCTAATTACATGATTTTTAAAACTCTTTGGTAGCATGTATTTTGTTAAAGGATTTGCTATTATTAATTTAGTGCTAACGTGTTTAATAACCACTATTTTTTATTTAACACATTCCCTGATGTTTAAATATTTAATGTCGATGTATTTGTTTCAACTTCTACTTTTATTATTCTTACCAAAAAATACAGCAACTTAATTATCACAATAAACCTTCAATGGCTTAAAAATATAATCTACAATTCTAAGGTCATACATGAAACTCTTTAATTATACTCTACAAGAGGTAGTCTCAAATACTAAACGAATTCAACTTCTATAGTGAAAGTAGTAATCAGTGACGGTTTAGCGCTTTTCTAAAATACAATTTTGCCAGTTAATATAAAAACGTATCTAAATGTTAATTTTTTAGAATCATTATGGTCAATGAAGTCAAAATTTGAGTAGCTAACTATTTTCAAATTGTCTATTCTTTTGTATATAAACATGTAATCTTTAATTCCTTAAAGGTAGCTCAAAATTTTCTTTGTAACTTTCTAGTGGTCCATACTTGAATTATTTTAATATCGTTCCAATATTTCAATTGTGAAAGTTATATTAGATATTGTGTAAACTTAAGCATACATAATACTTTCAATAATTAAAGTGTATGGAATATTGTTTATTTATATCTTTTCGAGATTATTTTTAGGACATTGGTTTAAATTAAATTTATCTTTCTTAACAATTGATGTTATATTTAGAGAATAATTTTTTATCCAAAATCTTTCTAGAATTTTCTTGATATAAGTTTTCTGAGATATATCTAAAATACCTTGATACCTATCTTTATATATATTAATGTTAATGACATAAGATATTTTACCCATATCTTCTATATTAAAATTTTTAGAAAGGAATTACTTCACTTCATGTGGAAACCATTTATCGTTAGTTGCAAGTAATATATAATCCATATATAAAATAAGAAAACAAATTTCACTTATGCTAACATTCTAATATATACATTAATCCATGATATTTTCTTCAAAATCAAATAAAGAAATAATTTTATGAAATTTTAAATACTATTGCCGCGAGGCTTGTTTTAATTTATATATAGATGTCTTAAGTTTATACATGTTCACCATCATGAAAAGAAAATCCTTCAAATTGTTTCATATAAACTTTTTCTTTTAGATATCCATTAAGAAATACTGTTTTCACATCCATTTGATATAATTTTAAATCAAAATGAGCTATTAATACCATAATCATACAGAAATAATTCTTTTTAGGCATAGGAAAAAATGTCTCTGTGTAGTTGATTCCTTCATTTTGAGTGAATCTTTTGCAACAAATTTAACCTTATATCTTTCAATATTGCCTAATAAATTCTTTTTAATTTTGAAAATCTATTTACACCCTATGGGTTTAAAACCTTAAAACAACTCAACAAGATTCTAAATTTTATTCGTTGATATAAAATTCATCTCATCTTTTATGACATCATATCTAAATCAGATTACTGATAACTTATAACTTGTGCATACGTTTTTAAATCATTTATGACTTCAATATTGTAGTTTGATTCTTATAAATACATAATATAATCACTAGATATTTGTGATCTTTTTGCTCTAATAGACTTTCTTAATGCTATTTCAATATTTTTCTAAAAGGTATATTGTACAACTAGTTGTTCAACAATCGGATCTATTAAAATATCACCAATTTATAAAATTTAATTGTCATTTGATTAAATATTAACAACTATTTGATCAACATTTATTTTTACTATAGAGATATTATTGATAATAATCACTTTATTACTTAAAATGAAAGGTTCTGAATGATTATTTTCAAAAACTGTGTTTTGAGATTGATCTCTTCAACTAATTAAGTCATTCTCAAAAAATTTAATATTTCTTGATTTTACAAACTTAGTGTGTTGTATAGATAATAAAATTTATATTTTTTAAACTTTTTTGAATGTTCAATAAAATATTCACTAATAATCCTAGTATATAATTTTTTCTCTTGTGGATTATACATTATTACTTTAAAAGATTGCAAACTCAGTTTTCAACATTTTCATAACTCAAATAACATTTTAGTAATAGCTTTAGTTGGAATTCAGTTTAATATATATATATATATATATATAGCTGTTTTAAGAGTTTTTGTTCACAAGGATTTAGGAAGTTTGAAATTGCTAAGTATATTCTACATCATATCTAACAACGTTTAATTTCTTCTTTCTACTACATCATTCTAGTCTAAAAAATCAAACATGGTGTATTGTATAATAATCCTATACTCTTGAAGAAACTTCGCAAATGACCTATGTGTTTATTCATCCTCTATGTATCTACTATTCTATTCGCCACCTATATTCGATCTCACAATCTTTATTTGTTTATCACATTATTTTTCTATCTCAGTTTTGAATATTTTAAAAATATTTAATACTTAATTTTTAGTATTCAGTAGTTAAATATATATGAATCGTGAATAATCATGAATAAAAGTAATAAAAGTAAGAAAATACTTATGACTATGTAAGTTTATACTAATACTACAAATATTTATATGTATAATATCTAATAAGTCTAAACTTCTCTTAATACCTTTTATTAACTTATTGGTCTGTTTATCCTTTATACAGTCTACATAAGTCTAAAAATTAATAAGTTTAAAGTATTAAATATTTTATTATTTACTGACTTTTTGATTCTATTTATTGAGATATGTCTTAATTTTTGATGCCATAATATAAAGAAATTTTTATTCACAACTCTTTTTTTTCTTTTAACACTAGTATGAGTATGTATTATAATAAGTATCATTTTGTAAATTAATATAAAAAAATTATAAAATAATGTACCATTTCCAACAAAATTAGATTTATAATAAATTTTTATAAAAGAATTCAAAAAACTGAAAGAATATCCATAGGATACAAGTTTAGAAATAGAAATTAAATTCCTAAAAAAACTAAAAATATAAAATATCTTTTTCAAATTTATTACAAAATCATTATTGAGAATTAAATTACATGTCCCAATAGCCTTCATAGTTAAACTTATCTTGTTTTCAAAATAAATAAATCGTTCATCTCCCACTAATTTTTTTAGGTTTTGCAAGCCTTACAAAATGTTCGTAATATAGATTATTGAGTCAGAGTCAATCAACCATATATTATAACAAACTTCAATCATATTAGATTTATAACTTATAAGAGAAAAAAAAATACCTTTTTTAGTAAACCATTGTTGAAATTTGATGCAATTATTCTTTATATGTCTCTTTTTCTTATAAAAGAAATATTTAGATTTCTTTTTTATTTTAGCTTAGGCGGTTATTTTATTTTCTCCTTTTTTCTAATGCTTACTTTCGTTGCTAGATGTGCATTTTAAATATTCACTTTCATCTTTGAGGTCAACCTCCCTTTTTTTGAATACTTACACTAATAATAGTAGTGAGTTTCATGTAAAAAAAAAAAATTTACAATTAAGATACGGCTAGTGCTTTGTCTAATAATTCAAATTGTTCATCAATTCAAAATACGAATATTATCATGCTGAGTAACTGAACTATGTATACTAGTAAAAATTTTAATATTTATGAATACTATGCTATAATGATTAAATTGATTTCAATGTTCATAAAATTTAATTTATGTCAAAGTGCTAATATCCGTAATCGGTGGTGGTTTGTCTTTTTATATAGTATAATCTATATTCTGTCACTTTAAATATAGAATTATTTTCTCTTTTCATATGTTATAATTATCTTCTATCAGTTCAAGAATATCTAAGTTAATATGAAATATGTTTGTAAATTATAATACTGCAAAAATATATATTTATAATAAATTTTATTGAAGTTTAAATTTTATCATATTTTATCGATATAAAAAATACTTAAAATTTTATTTTATTATAAAATTTTGCATACTAACTATTATATCTATAATGTATGCATAATTTAAAAATATATAAATTAAATAAACTATGCTTTAACACATAAATTATATGGTTAGAACAAAATATTAAAATTAAATCTTAACTATGCATATATACATAATTGAAATTATATAAATTCAATTTAAAACTAACTTGCAAAAAAAGTATGTATTTGGACCAAAATCATAATAAATGAAAAATAAATTTTTATACTAAATTCTAAAGTATTATTTAATTTTGTCCAAAATTAAATTTTTGATTGGTTTGAGTTTAATTATTAAACAACTAATTTAGCGGTTAGAAACTCAATATTAGGCATATGAAATTTTTCATGCAATTAATTCAAAAAGTAAAAACACTTGAAATTTAATAAATTTGCCAGTATAACACAAAAACATGTGCTTGGTCCAGTAGTTAAGAATGTTGCTTATGGAGTGTCGGATTCAAAACTTAGTAGTTAAATATTTTTTAATTTAATCATAAAATAACTGACATGTCGTCCGTATATTCCAGAAGGAACTGACATGTCATCCACTAGTCCAAGGTCTTTTTCAACCTTTGGCTAGGTCGACTTGACTCGAAAACAACCCGAATGCAAATCCACAAAGCCAAAACATATTTGACCATCTTTTCGATCATTTTTTGACACTGTTTTCAATATTTTTTATATACAAAATATCATAAATTCAATAATTCAATGATTTATAACCTCTATTTACATTAAAAACATATGAATTTAGATTGCATGAAAAATCAAAATCTATCTAATATACTTGTAACTACATTTCATATTTTCTTTGGAAAACACACATAGAAATCAATATGGCAAAGGTAAAATAATGCTCTGATACCAAATGTAAGCATAGAAAATAAAATTATAATTTAAAAATAAATGCGAAAGCTTACCTCTTGTCATTACTACATACTGCCAAATTCATATCGATAGAAAGATTTTCATAACTTTCTTAATCCTTATTTGATAGTAATTAACGAGAAAAATGAGTTTATAAATCATCTATCATATATTCTCTTCCTTATATAAGTGTTTTCATCAAAAATCAAAATTATTAAGTATTAGCTATGGTAGTTTCCACTTTCAAATGATAAGTTTTAAAATTTTAAAAAAATGTGAGAGGTTTATGGTAGTCATAGGAGTTATAGACTACTTTTAGTGGTTACTATTATAAATATAGTAGTTACCACTCACAGTTATAAAATATTATTATAAATAAGGATGACAACAAATCGCGATAAGCTAAAAATAATAATCTTAGTCCTTACTCTTGATTTGATAGCAATATTCTCATTTTTAACTAGTTCCTTTTTTAAAAAAAACAATTTCTCTTCTTATGCCATTTCTATTTTGAAAAGGAGATCTTTGTGTTATAGTTTAATAATATTAAATTAAAAAATTATACAAAATATTAACAAAATTAAATAAAACATTAATGTATATAAATAAATAATTTATTTTTATTTATAAATAAATATTAATAATTCTAATTCTAATAAATTAAATAAAATCTTTAGAATTTTATTAAATCTTCTACTTAATTTGTAGAAAAGATATTTTGCTTGATTGATAAGAAAATAAAATTTTGAGTTTTTTTTTTTTGTTAATCTTGTGATAAAATACTAAAAAAATTAAATCATTGATTACAATAATTTAGTAATTAGTTATTTAATTTAATATAACCAATTATTATATTTTTATTTTGATAATTCTTTTATTGATAAAAAAGTGAGTCTAATTATATATAAATTAACTTTATTTTTACTTTTAAATATGTTATAATATAAAAATGGGAAAAAGTTGTAAGGATCAAAAATTGTTCTCATTATTATCTTCATTTTTTGGGACAAATTCGTCTCTAAAAGGGATGTACCTTGTTTGCACGAAAATTTTTGCCATCCTTAATTGCAAATGGCTAATATATGTTGCATATAAGTGTATATTATTATACGATTATAAGTTATACAATTATATTGTGAAATTTTTAATGTATTATTTCAAATTTTATATTATATTTTTTTAAATGTGTTCTATTTAAGAAATTTAAACAATATAATAAAATACTCAAGAATTATAACTTAAGATTTGGAGAGTGAATACACAATTATTGTATATTATCATGATCTTATAATATCATATTGTAAAATCTATATAAAAATTCTCAAAACTATTTGGATACATCATATTTTTATCCTTAACATGTTTATAACATATCATGCATATAAAAAGATTAAATCGAGTATACGTTCATTTAGTCAGTATTAAATCAAGACACGTAATGTTATAAATATTTTTATATGTTATTTATTTATTTATTTTTATTTTCTATATAAAGATAGAAATCATTAACATTTTAGAAAATAACATAATTGAAATTTTTATGAAACTAACAAGATTATTTTTGAATTTTTTTTATTATATTAAGGGCAAATTAGTATTTTTATAATTTATTAATTATAAAATAAATTCAAGAATTACACATATGTCTTAATTGCTATGATTAGTGGATCAAAAGTTGAAATCTAAACTTTTGCCTATAATTCCCCTACTTGGTAGAATTCTTCACCATTTTCACTCCTTCTCTAAGTTTCTTTAAGTATATTATATATGGTAAGGGAGTGCATATTGACCTTAAGAAAATAAAAGCTATTATTTAGCAGAAGTATTTGAAGAATATCATAGAAATTTAAAGTTTCCTTGGGTTAGTGAGATATTATCAGATATTAGTTCAAAAATTTTCTCAAATTGTTGCTTCATTGTCTAGGTTAACACGTAAATGAGTTAAATTTGAATGTAATAATAAGTGCAAGGAAAGCTTCCAAGAACTCAAAAATTACCTTACCTCTAAGGGCAAATATGTGGTTTTTAATGATCCATTGAGACAAGGTTTAGGGTGTGTATTGATGTAAAACAAAAAAGTCATTGTTTATACTTCTAAATAGCTCAAGAAGTATGAGATTAATTATCCTACTTATGATTTAGAACTAGTTATAGTGGTCTTTGTGCTAATAATCTGAAGACATTATTTCTATGGTAATAGATGTCATGTATTTACTGACCATAATAGTCTAAAATATCTATTGACTCAGAAAGAGTTAAACTTGAGACAAAAAATGTTTAGAATTAAGAAATGACTACAATCTTATCATTAGGTATCATCCGGAGAAAATAAATGTGGTAGCAGATACTCTAAGTCAAAAATTCTCAATAACTCTATCTTATATTAGATCTTCATACATGCTTTTGTTAATGAATTAGAGATCATTGAAAATAGCCTCGAAAACTAGCCAATTTAGAGCTTCGATAACAAATTTTACCCTTAGATCGTCCCTATTAGATGACATCAAGAAAAAGTAGTTAGATGATGGATATGTGAAATCAGAATACCAAAAGATTCAAAAAGGAAAATTCAGTGATTTCCATATCAAAAAAGATGGTATTATGGTTTGGAGAGATAGAATGTGTATCCCCAAGGATATAGAGCTTCGAAAGCCTATTTTAGAGGAAGTCAAAGCTCAACATACGCTATGCACTACGGTTTTGAAGCTTTTATTTTTAAAATCTTCATTTTACTATAGTGTTGAGCAATTTGGCTTATAGTTTTGTAAGTCACCTTTAAATCCCTAAATGATCTCCAAATTGAGTAATTTAAAAATTATTAAAAATTTTAAAGACTTTAGTTTATTATCTAAAAAGAGCATTTTTTAAAATTTTAATCTAATAATTTTAAAAATTACCAAATTATCCTTAAAGGTCAATTTTAACTAAAGACCTTACTAGTTGCTATAGATTATTCTATATTGATTTGAGTCTTAATCTATAAGTTAATTAAGGGATCTATGTTTATTATATACATATATGTTATATTAGGGGTAAATGTGTATTTTATTAGAGTTTGATTTCTAATAGAAATACATATTATATTCTTTAAGCCCAAACATATTGAAAAGAGACCTAAATCAACACGAAGACTAGTAAGGGAGTACACACCCTCCCCTGAATTATGAGTAAATAGTAACAATATTTAATTTGTTAAGTAACTATTTTTAAATTTTATACTTTTATTTTAACAAATTGTTTTATAATATTTTAAGTTATTGGGATATTTGATTTGCATGTATATATTTTGAAATAGAAATAAGGCCTGTAGATTGCATGTTATTGCTGCTTTATAAATTTATGGTTATATATTATGAAAATGGTCCTTAAGGCTCACTCTGTGTGTGTGTGTGTGTGTGTGTGTGTGTGTGTGTGTGTGTGTGTATTTAAAATGTACTATTTTATAAACCTTAATTATTGGTGATATGTTAGTATTGTTATAGTACTACATGAAATAGCTTATAGAAGAACCTTTGTAGAGGCCGCATAAGTAATTGGGCATTTGGTGAGGCTAGTATAAGGGATAATGTTGTTAGAGAGCTCACCAAGTAAAGGTAATACAAGAATGCCACGATCGTTACCCCATGGCTATTCGGATCAATGTTGAAGAGTTGAGTTGTGATTTGATAAATAATTTTTGTAAACTGATTTCATAAACTAAAATATAAATTAATTTTAAATAAATTTCTTTATAATTTAAAAGATGCATACTTTTTATTATATTAAAACTCATTTGTGGTCTTAAGTGTCTACCTTAATTAAGGTGATAATTTGAGAAAAAACAGGTCGCCTGAACTTTTATAAAGAAATAAATATAGGCTTGGACTCGTATTTTATAAGATCATATGCTATTAATTACATGAATGGTTTTCAAAAATAATTGTGAGATTTGTCTAGTAATAATCATAGTTTAATAAATTATTTTAGTATTCCAATACCTTCAAACCTAATAAACTTTATATTGTTAATTCTTCATATATTGATTATATTTTAGACCCACGTCCCTCTCTTTACCACTTTAAGAATAAGTCATACAATTATTTCCTCACTGTAGTGGTGGCTAAATTTATCATTGCACTATTTCGAGTAGAGACTCTTCAACTCATCTTATGTTCTTGGGATTTACTGGTGAAATGTTTATATGATGTATTTGAATATTTTTTACTAGGTGGTTAAATGTCATTTAAATTTAGATATTATGAGATTGTATAAACTCTCAAATTATATAAAATTTTTAAGGTATAATTAATATTTTGTATTTTGAGAGACATATTTTCATATGCGTGTATGTGTTTGCATGTATTTTATAAATGCCAATGTAGTATATGATACTTAAGAGTCTTAGAGCTACTCATGGGTGATTGTCATGTAGCAACATTCAAATCATGGTGTGATATAATATGTGTCACAAGTTTATAAAAAGTTGAAGAAACATGCTTGTTTTTTATCAGTCATGTGTGTGGCAAACATTAATATACATACACACTCTTGTGTAATAGAAATGCTTCTACTTCCATCTTTGCAAATCTATTCTGTCTTATTGTTATGCATAATGTTAATTATCACTTAAGTCTCTTTATTATACTTTATTACTCACATATCTAAATAATGAAGTATCATTTTAATTCCTATACTATATTTTATTTGCACTTTAATTCAACATGTTATCAATATAATTCCATTGCGTTGAGGTATATTGTTATTGGATTATTATGTTGTTCTTATATACCTCTATATTTATGTAACTATTCCTATAAGTATACTATGTGGTTGCTATTAAATTGAATATTCTATATCAGAAAATATAGGTAGAATATTTTTATATGCTTTTATTTTACCCATAACTCAATACATATAACACATATAAGTGGCCATTTACAAAACCAATCTAATTGAATTTATCACATCATTAGTATAATCATTTTATAAGTCAATAATATATTAATCACCGACAATTATATTTCAACATCTATTTTATAATAAAATAATTATTAAAATAATTATTTACTTTAAAAATGATTTTCAAAAAATTTAAAATAATGTAACAATTTATTCATAGTTTAAAAGAGGGTATATATTTCTCTATTGGTTCTCATGCTAGTTTGAATCTCCTTTCGAGTTGCCAGCATCTAAAAAATACATATATTTTCTATTAAATACCCAAGTCTAATAAATGTTTATTTATCTATTATGTAATATACATGCATGATGAATATCAATCCCTAAATTGTCATATATATTAAGGCTTGAGTTTATACAAAATGATTTATAGAAAATAGTAAAGTTTTTAATCGAAATTGACTTTTAAGGATAGTCTATTAATTCCAAAAAAGATAGATTTAAAATTTTATAAAGTGCTCATTAGAGAATCAAATTAGTCTCTTTAAATTTTTCAATAATTTTTGAATTACTCAATTTAAAAGTCGTTTGGGGTTCAAAACTGACTTACAACACTAATAGACAAAATGCTCAGTGCTGTGGCATGTTACAATGAGTTGTTATAATCTTGTGCTATAGTGACTTACTACAATACTCACGAATTTTACAAAAATTAGAAACTCCAGCAATGGGCTATAGTACAAGATCAAATTTTTGCATTGTGAAAATGAGAAAAAAAAAAAAAAAGAGAAATAAATACTTTTAATGGAACAAATGAACTCCAAACTAATTTTACGAATACTTATTGAAAATATTTTTAAAAGTACAACTTTATCTCGAATAAGGTTTGCTAAAAAATATTTCTATTTTTTATAAACTAAGTAAAACTATAAAAAAAAAGTTAAAATTAGCGAAAAATTTTCAATCCGCTCATAACTCTAAATTTGGCCCTAATCATGTTAGTTTGAAACCAAACTTTAAACTTAATTTTTAAATATAAAAAACAACCATTGTAGGTTGTAATTCAAGTCTCAAAATACTTTCCAAATCAAAATTTTAATTTAACACTAACAAAACTCTATTTCAACCCCAAATTAAGAAGTCTTGCTATTTAACCAATTTTCGTGCAACAAAATATCATGACAAGATTTCCTCACTCTCATACAACACATAATTATCCTCTAAATATCATAATTTAGTTCACAATTCAACAACCATTTCATAATACATAAATGCTCATTTAACTATTTAAACTAAAATAACCATATAAATAAAATTTAGAACTTTCTTAAGCTCAGAAATCTTATCCAACTTAATAAAAGTTTTGATAATTCATAAAAAATGGTTAGATTGAACTTGTTCAAGTTGATATTTAAACCTTAACTAAACTTCTTGGAGAGAAAAAGAGAATTCTTTAGAGAAAAACAAATTGATGAGTGAAGGAATTAGAAGAATTACTAAATTTGAGTGAGAATTGGATAATAATTGGAGGAGAAATGAGGGAGAGATGAGAAGAAGAAAGAAAATGGATAGGGGAAAAGGGTTGATGCCAAATGAAGAGTTAGAAAAAAATGACAAAAATGCTCTTCTTTCTTTTACAAAATTTTAAAAATAATTTTTTTATTAATATAATATTAATTAATAATTAAAATTTCAAACTCATAAAAGTAATCAACAAGTCTCAATAGTAACTGATTAGTTATTAATTATGTACATATATGACCTCTTGAATTACTACATGCAGATTTATAGGGTCCTATACCCATGAGTTTAGGAGATGAGCACACAGATACAACCTTTTAGACAAAAATTTGAAACTAATCCACACACATTCAATACATAAAAAGAGTAAAAAGATTGTTAAATTGCAAAGTAACCACCATACAAACCAATTGGGAAGGTGAATTTAGACCTCTTAAAGGAGATCTCAAACAAAAAGGAATAATCTTTTAACATTCTTGTTCTTACACTTCACATCAAACTAAAATATTTTAGAGAAAACATAGG
This sequence comes from Khaya senegalensis, assembly GCA_032402905.1. Classification (NCBI taxonomy): domain Eukaryota; kingdom Viridiplantae; phylum Streptophyta; class Magnoliopsida; order Sapindales; family Meliaceae; genus Khaya; species Khaya senegalensis. The sequence continues at coordinate 4,545,779 of CP135532.1, forward strand.
CATTTAGTTAATTAGGACTCACTTTACATACACAAGCTAGTATACTAATAAATCTATGGCAGTATGCCTTTGACACTACTATTTACCTTATATGCAGAATACCATCTTCTATCATTGATAATTTGTCTCCCTATCAGAAGCTTTAAAAAAAAACACCTAATTACTGATTCCTTAAAGTGTTTGGATATTTTAGCTATTCTTATCTTAGACCCTACAATAAAAATAAACTTCAGTTTCACATATCAAAGTGCATTTTCCTTGGTTACAGCTTAGAACACAAGGGTTATAGGTGATTACATAACACATATAGGATTTATGTGTCTAGGAATGTAAAATTTGATAAAGATGAGTTCTTTATAGCAAGTGACACCTTTTTTAATTTTAATAAAAAAGTCACTATAAATTATTCTCATAACATATATTCTTAATTTCTCTTAGTGCTTTTGTATTGTAAAATTCTTTAAAGAAAAGATAAAGCCAATTATCTAGCCATATCAAATTAAGAAAGGTCTCATTATTCACCAACAGGTAACATACACTCTCATTTAAACTTATACACAGCCATAGATCTAGAAACAAATCATCAAAACAATGCTAATGTAATGACAGATCAAACTTTAGCCTTCCTTGCAACCAAAAACACCACAGAACTAGAAACACTTCCTTTAGACATATAAACAGTCCAAGAACAGCAAACAATCAATCTCTATCCTATGATAACCAAATCAACAAGTGGAATTTACAAGCCCAAAATTTACCTATAAACCAAACATACTTCTAACATAAAATCCTTACTAGAAACTATTGAATTAGCTCTTTCAGACAAGAATTGGAAAAAAGAAATGACTGATGAGATCATTGCTTTACAACAAAATAATACATGGACTCTTGTTCTTAAAAGACCAAGAATGAATGTGATTAAAAGCCGATGGGTATACAAAATTAAATACATGTAATATAGTTTAATTGCAAGGCATAAGGCAAGAGTAATTGCCAAAAGATACAATTAGACAACAAGCATTAATTACTTTGAAAAATTTAGTTCAGTGGCAAGATCCTTAATCATTAAAGTAATCTTAAGTCTAGTTGTGAATTTTGAATGAAACATAAAAGAATTAGATGTCAATAATTCCTTCTTGAATGGTGAATTAGGAGAAGAAATTCATATGATTCAACTAAAAGGATTTGAAGATGAATCAAGGCCAAACCTAATATGCAAGTTAAAAAAAGGCACTTTATGGTTTGAAACAGGTTCTAAGAACCTAGTTCGAGAAGCTTAAGATGGCTTTAACAAGCTTGGGTTTCATTAATCTGAGATCAAACAACTCTTTGTTCATGCTAAGGCAAAGAAGAAGTGTAGTTATCTTACTGGTATATGTAGATGATATTTTGATAATAGGTGACAAAGAAGATTTGATGAATGAAACCATAGAAAAACTGAACAAGTCATTTTCTCTAAAAATACTTGGTTCATTAACTTATTTTATAAGTATGAAAATCAAGAAAGCTTAAAAAAGAATGCATCTAAGTTAGTCTAAGTATATAAAATATTTGCTTGAAAAGACAAATATGAGCATATGCAATTTGAATTCAATTTCTATAAGCATAAGTCTAAAATTGTCAAAAGAATATGGAAATAACTTTTTAAATAAAACCCTATATAGAAGCATTATTGGAGCATTTTAATATACAAAATAACGTTCAGTGTAAACAAGCTTAGCTAATATTTGGAAAGTCCAACCAATTTCACAGGTTGGCTTGTAAAGGAATCCTAAGATATCTATAGGGTATAATCAAGCATGGTCTTTACTTCACTAAGAATGAAAAAATGGACATGTTTGCCTTATTAGATGCAAGTTAGGCAAAAGATGCAAATGACAAGAGGTTTGTAATTGGTTATACAATCTTCATATGTGGAAATTTAATATCATAAAGCTCAAAGAAACATAAGGTTATGGTAAGGTCTAACACAAAGGCAGAATACAAAGCACTTGCTGATATAAGTGTAGAAATTATTTGGCTCAAATCATTACTAGATGAGATCATAATTAAGTTGAATAGCAAACCAATCATTTTAGGCGATAACATAGGTGCAAAAGCTTTGGCCTCAAATCTAGTACACCATGCAAGAAAAAACACATTAAGGTTAATGTGCATTTCATAAGAGACAAATTGGCTAATGAAGACTTAGAAATTTGATATATTCTCACAAGAGATCAAGTGGCTAATATTCTAATTAAACCATTAGGTGCAAAAAGGTTTACTCATATAAGAAACAAGCTTAATGTCATAGAGGATAGTTAAGCTCGACAAATGGAGTTAAGCAAGTTTCTTATTATTCAAGTCACTGTTTATTTAGGATGTTAAAGCAAAGGAACAAAAGGAGGATGTTAAAGCAAAGCAACAAAAGGAGGATGTTAGTTCAATGTGTAAGGTTGTTATACAATCTAGAGTTTGTGATTTGTAGTAGCAAGAATGGCTAACATAAGAAGACAAGATCACTAATATAGAGTACAAAGCATATAGCTGTGATATTGTTTTCCAATTTTCCTATAATGTCCTAAGATTTTGTCAAGTTTTTTCATCATTACTTGTATATATTTATGACATACACTTGTAAACAATCATTCATTCATTCAATACAACAATAGCACTTTTCCTTGATTGCTCAAAAATTATATCTTTCTAAGTAAGAAAAATGAATTTAGATGAAGGTAATAAGAGTTTAGTTTGATATATTGACACGTCAAATTCGAAGTATGTATATATATATCTCTGCGTGTGTGTGTATGTATTTAAGTGGTAAGAAGAGTGTTTAAATTATGAGAGAAAGAGTTTGATTTTGAACTCTCTTTTTTTTTTTTTTATGTTTGTTACTAATTAAATTAATACCAGAACAATA
>CP135532.1:4549180-4567658 GCA_032402905.1 Khaya senegalensis
TGGCCGGAGAATCCATGTTCACTTCTAACGGAAGATGTTGTACGTTCAGATCAGGAGGAAGAAATAGAGAGAAGATAGTCTGGCTGTATAATAATAAATGAGATTCCATCTAGAATTTATAGACTTTTTTTTTTGTTTACTTCTTTTCTGGAAGGCAAAATCCTGAAGTGTGATCGCGATATTATTTAAATAATATTTGTATACAGCTACAGGCAGGCTTGGTTGAATTCTTCAATGTTTGACGGAGAATCAACCCAATCTAATTGTTGGATATTTAAATGCCGGAGGCACACGGCTGTTGACCTGACTCGGATGCTCGGGTCTTTGTGCTTTAGGTAACGCTTTTCTCATGATTTGCTGCACCAATGACTAAATATATATTTGACTTGATGATTAATTTTTATGTTTATGCATGCATGCATGAATATAGGAGTTATATATATATATATTTATATTTATGCATTCATGCATCATAGACGTTTTATATATATATAAATATTTTATATATATATATATATATATATATTCTCATACGCACATACATACATGCACATGTGTGAATATTATCACATCATATTAATTCTTAATTTTAATTTTATTAACATGTGTTACTATATTTTATACAGTAAATGACTTTTTCATGAAATTATTTTTTGTAAATATATTTAAATAAAATCTACATTTATCTTTAATATTATATATAGCAATAAATTAAATATTATTTAATTAATAAAATTTAAATATCAATTACTAATTAGATGGATTAATTCAAATTATACTTACAATATTGAATAAATGACTTAATGAATATCTATGTATATAGGCATAGTTAACAACATCTTAAAGTTGTTGTAGTATACATTGTTAATTTATTTATTTATTATCTACAGTCAAAAGTAGATGTAATGGCATTTATTGTTTTGTTTTATTTATTTATTTATTTATTTATTTATTTATTTCACAAATGGTTTAAGAACTTCGATGGTTTTGGTTTCCTGTTGGCTCTTCCTGTAACTTGCCAAGTGAATAATAATAATGAGTCAACATCTAACAAAATTCTACGGACTTTATCATAAAATACTATAAGTATTATTTAATTAATATTTTAACACAATTTATTAATTTTGACCACATTGAGAGTTCAAAATATACACCTATACAATACAATTGTTATTGATCAACTTTCAAAATATTTTTAATAAAAAACAAACTTATTGTACCAAGGGGGGTATTTGAATAGTTGAATTCTACATTGATTAAAATTATACTTTATAATATTAATAAAATACCTACATGAATGTCATCAATTTATCTTTATTAATGTATTAATATCATAATTAACTAATAATTTATCATACACTATAAATAATATAATAACTTTATAAACAAAATTTCAAATGGGGGGATTAATGATATACTATTTCTTCAATCCATGTTTTAAAATATATACCCATCGAAAACAAATAAGTACTATTTAATTTTAAAGTCAAAATTTTTATATTCAATACTATAAAAGATAAATAAAATAAATTTATATTATAAATTAAATATTTATATTAGAATTAAGAGTTTAACTACGTCTTAATTTATTAATCAACCAATTACACTAACAAATATTTTAATATATACACCTAACAAAAAATCATAAAATTAGTTTATCTTCTATCAATTTTGAGAATCACCTTTTTTTTTTTCTAAGTACAATAAGATAAATTATAGGCAGTCCCTTAAATTTTATTTTTGTACTCTTTAACTTGCCTTTGGTATTAAGTGTAGTTTCAAAGTTATAATACTGTTACATGAAAATAGTAGTACCACACTTGCAATTAACGAAGAAGTAATTACACTCATAATTACGAAAACATGAAAGTTGGGTACTTGAACCCATAACTCAATAGATAGAAGAAGAGTATTAAATAGGAGGATTTTATCAAATATTATTGATATAGTGAGATTATCTAATCAATAATATGAAAAATATATATATTTATTAGTGGTGAACGAAAAAAAATTAATATATAATTTTATTATTTAATTAATATAGTGAAAAAAATTTATAAGATACTGAATTAACTTTTTTTTACTTATTATTAATAAATATATTTCTTTCACTTTATTGATTGGATAATCTCATTATATTAATAATATTAATATAATAAAATCGTCTTACTTAAAATTCTTTCTTAGCAAAAACAAACACATTAAAAAAATTAAATAATAATAATAATGTATATATGTATAGTTGTTGGTTAATGAAACAAGAGACTTGAGGATTAATTAGTCTTAACGGTATTTAAATTTAGAAAATAAAATTTTTGTGTGTGGAAGATTCCTAAAGTTTAAAAATATTTTTTTATTTATTTTAATTAAATAATAAAAAATACTTTATTTGATAAATACACTTTAATAACATAAAAAAAATCTTAAATAAATTTTGATACAATTTAAATAATTAAGATTTACATTTTTTTAAAAAAAAACTTATTATATTATACCTTTAATATTTATGTTAGCGATATGCAAGATTTGTAACATGCAATGTGGAACTTATCATTTTAAACATTAAACTTTTAATATTAAACATTGATCTTATCGTAGCTATACAATATAGGAAACTATTAGATAGAGTACTTACTAATTTATTGCAATCCAACATCAAAACACTTGACCTAATAATTCAATGACTAATAACTAATTCCTCGAGATTATTAAATTTATTTATATTTATACTAAAAAATTTATTAAACAAATTTAATAATATTATAATAAATACATTCTTCTGTGTGTGTGTGTATCCACACACACTTTCATTAGCACTTACACTATCATTATTATTGTTGCATAAATTTAGCAGTAACTTATTTAATTTAATACATTTAAATTTAAAGGTATTAATTTATTATTATTTAAATTAATAAATAGTACTAATATATATTATTAACTTAAAAATAAAGAGTATGTGCATGTACACATATATATATATATTATATAATACCATCTAATATAACAGAAATTATCGACTAATTTGATAACCTATTTTTATCCTATTATTTGAGGCGTGTGAAATGTTATTCAATTGCTAATTTTTTAAAATTATCAAATTTGTTGGTACTAATAATTAGAGATGTATCGAACAAGCTTAATTGTGGTGCAACACGTGTTTACACTTAAAAAGGGTTGGGTTTGTTGGATCTTTGCCATGCAAATTACGTTGGAAAACTAGGGAAAGATTGGAACGAGTAACCACTTATTGGTAATTTTAGTCAGCCCAACCATCTGACAAGAAGAAGAAAATTGATGTATACAAAATAGCTCTATTTACTCATTGATGGTACATGCACAGTCACATGACGGAGCAAACAATAAACATTGTAGGTAGTATGTTATTGAAACCAGAAACATTGATAGGGCAATTAAATTAACCAGCAAGAAAAACGACGTCGTCTCTCCTTGACACCTTAATAATTTACGCTGCCGCGTTTCCCTTGAGACCCCGTATGGCCCAAATTAAATTAAATTAATAAATAAACGCAGTCGTTTACGATTTTTGACAAGACCTCACCGAAATCGGACAGCTCACCCGAGACATACGCTAGACATCATACATCTCATACCCTGACACCACCACCACCACCACTTTCGCTAGTAATAATTCATCATTTTTGCTGCTACCCCTTTTTTGAATTATTCGTCTTCTTCGCACCCTCGGCTCATCAAACTTCTTCGAAGTACAGTACGAACAAACTTACTTCGATCAAATTAATTACTCTGTTTTGTTGAAGCTGTTGAAATGGCAACCGGAGGAGGTTATGGAGATTCGAGTCAGAAAATAGACTATGTTTTTAAGATTGTTTTAATCGGTGACTCTGCCGTCGGCAAGTCACAGATACTTGCGAGGTTTGCTCGAAACGAGTTCAGTTTGGACTCTAAAGCTACAATTGGAGTCGAGTTTCAAACGAGGACTTTAGTCATCCAGCATAAGAGCGTCAAGGCTCAGATCTGGGACACTGCTGGTCAAGAACGGTAACCCCTCCTTCCCTATCTACTCACTATATAGCTTTCTTCTTCTTTAGCGTTTGATCTGCTTTCTTGCATGCCACTTTTAGAAATATCTTTTGTAAAATTTCATCGATTTTCTTTTTTCATGGTAAGCTGATGCGATGTGCATCTTGTTTATGGATTTGCGTCCTGATGGTACTAGTTAGAACTGTTGATTTCAAGTTATTTTTCGGCATACAGTGCCTCAACTTTAGTGAAAAATTATGATAGAATTTTATTCAGGGATTGGCTGGTATGAAGGTTGAATAGATTTGTTGTCTTGGAGGCTTGGATTATGGCGCTCTTTTAAACTATTTTTCATACATGGGTTAGGATTAGCCCATTCTTGTTTTTGTAGCGGATTATGTTCCAAGTTCTTAAACTTTTAAATGATCCATTTTGAATGGTTGAAATTACCTTCATCTTGTGGTATTTCCAGTGTCATTATTTATGTGTGTTAGATGTAATCTAACTTGATTAACATGCATTCATTGAATGGCTTAGGACTTATGTGATCATTGGTGTTAAAATGGAGGGCTGGTGATCCTGTTATGTCATCATTTTAACAGTGTGATGGGACCTAAGATTGAATCCCTGTAATGCACGAGCTTGCGCGTCCAATGTGTGATTTTCTACTGTGGACGGCATGGACCAAAATGCAAAAATGAAATGGGAAAAGAAAGAAAATGAAAGAGTTTACAGATTCTGTTCAGTTGTTTACCACCTTGTGTGCCATTTAGTTTGTTCTTGTGTCTGTGTTCCTCTTGGCCAATGGTGTTTTGTAGCCTTCAATTGTCAAACAAAGAAGTGGTTCTAAATGGGTAATCTTTCTGAAAAAACTTTTAGTTATTTAATTCTGTCTTACTTGAATGGAACCTTGTCATATTTTGGATTAGATATGTGTTAGTTGACTGAGAACATTATAGGTCTATGATCTCAACCTAAATAGATTTATGCAGCTATAGAGTCAAGACTTGCCATGGCAGACATAACTGATCTAAAATTTACTGATTCCTTTCTTCCCTGTCCTTTTGGTGTGACAAGCAGATACCGGGCTGTTACAAGTGCATATTACAGAGGCGCTGTAGGAGCAATGCTGGTTTATGACATTACTAGACGCCAGAGCTTTGATCATATTCCCCGTTGGCTGGAAGAGCTGCGAAGCCATGCTGACAAGAATATTGTTATCATTCTCATTGGGAACAAAAGTGATCTTGAGGACCAGAGGGCAGTACCTACAGAAGATGCCAAAGAATTTGCTGAGAAGGAAGGGCTATTTTTCTTGGAGACTTCAGCATTGCAATCAACCAATGTTGAGAATGCCTTCATGACAGTGTTGACTGAGATTTTCAATATTGTGAACAAGAAGAATCTAACTGCTGGCGAAGGTCAAGGCAATGGAAATCCTGCATCCCTTGCTGGCAAGAAGCTAATTGTCCCAGGCCCTGCACAAGAAATCCCAGCTAAGAGCAACATGTGCTGTAGAACGTGATAGATTTAATATTTGTTTCAGAGTGCAAGAGTGGGTTCTATGTAGGTAATAACAATTTTTGGAAGGTGTGATGTACTTGTGTTGTATATTTTTCACGTTGGCTTAGTCTAGTTCGCATGAGCAGATAATTTTTTCCATCTTTTCAGATGAAAAAGGAGAAAAAGAATTAGGGTTGATGAGCTTGAGTTATACGGTTGCCTCTTATGGACTGTTATTTCCTTGAAATTTATGTTTCATTTTGAATCTTGTGAATGCCTGAAGAACAGTGAGGGCTTGGGTGAAAAACGGTTAGTTACTAATTTCAAGTTGATCCATCCTTTCATCTTTCACGGTTGGCAGGCTATGTTTGATATCTTAGCATAGTAATTGCTTCGAACAATTCCACAGCATCAGTAACTGGTATTATGCAGAAGAAAGCATAACTGTAGAACCTAATGAGGAAAATACTGGGAGGGGCCAGCTCATTCAATATTCCCAAATGAATTTACCGGGTGGGATGTACCTTCACAATTCCAACCGGAACACCACGTCATTGTTATCATAACAGATAAAATTATCAATTTGTATGCGATGGAACCAGATCCCATCAACTGATCCATGCGTTTATTTGCTCATAATGCTTTGGCATGCACTTCAAATAGATACAAAAGCAAACAAGCAAGAGAAGAAATTTTAGCTGCAAACAATTGTACCTCATTCTCAAAATTGTATTTGCCCACTAGGGAAAATAATTCAATCTTGTACATACTTATTAAATAGTGTAAATAAGGAAAGAATACAGAATGTCTAGCTAGGCTTTAGACTAAAATGTAGGAAGTCTGGGTACTAAAAAGTTGCTATTTCTTCACATTCAACTGTTAATAAGTACTTCCATATTTTCTGGCTCCTCATGCTTTCTATTATTATTCATATCATGTGCTACTTCACCTGTCTCAGTAATGTTTTCCTGCACTGAATTGTCCTTCTCAGTCTCCATGCGCATTACAAGCCTTTCAAGCAATTCCTGGCAGTCTATTGCTGTAACCATCACACTCAAACTGGCCCTACCCTTCCAGCAGCCAATGGCGATAGTTGATGCATCAAGTTTGTTAGAATCTGATGAAGCTTTGCCAGCTGCAGAAGATGTAATAATAGGTGAAAACATATAAAATTTAATGAACCTAACAGCTTGACTAACAGCACAGAATGCTACATACCTTTAGCCAATACTATCACACAGCAACCCATCATCAGTTCTGATGCCTTTTCTCCAAATTCAGCATCAACAAAGTCTGCAAATTTGATAGTTTTATATTGCAAAAGATGCTTGAAGTCAACTGGGGATGCATATAGAATCTGTTTGGTGATGTATGGAAGAATCACTGGTAACCCTTCCGATGATATCCTAAATGAACATGGGGCAGAGGCACCTTGGGAAGTTTGCCGCTCCTGATTGTGGGAAAAAGTAAACAGTTAAAAAAGGGATGACATAAAAAAAGAAATTTCCTGAGTTTCAGTTATATGGGTCAATCTCCGGACAACTCCAGTAGCAGATCAAGCTATGTGGTTCCTTTGTTCATTATTTTAATTCAGAGACACTAGATGAGATACAGTTGACAAATGATAAACTTTATGCTTGGCACATCAACTCTACTGGCACTAGGTAGGCCTGTAAAATGGCCTCAAGGGCTTTTCATACATGAGATAGGCACAAATAATCTGAGCAGGTTTAAGAGAATAGGTGCGTAAAGCACTTTACTATGTCTATTAAAAAGAATATAACGCTAGGAAAAGAAATCAAGAAATCTATGTAATGCACAAATACTTACAAACATTTTCAGGCCAACAGAAGTTATCTTAAGTTGCTGTCCAACACAGAAATTTAGCTCAAGAACATCCTTAACTGACTTTGAAACATAGTAAATTCTCTTCACATGGTTAGTGTCACTGTTTCTTGAGACAAGGTGACCATCAAGCAGAAAGGAGTTGTCAATGCCATAGAATGTCTTTATGCTACTGATAATAGTTTCATCTTTGAAGAAAATAACCGGATCAACCCCTCTCCACTTTCCTTGAATCTGTAATTTCCTCTTCCCTCCAGTTCTTCCAGATTCAGTTTCCTTATTAACAGGCACTTCAGCTTCAACCGAAACATCCTTTTCCCATGTCAAAGGATCAGATTCTGCTGCAGCCTCATCTTCATTGTCAATTGAATTAGCCTTTGGAGATCCTGCTGGATCTTTTTCATCTGTACCATCTGCTATCTTGACCTCAGATCCATTTGTTTCCTCGGTAACCTGATTTGGTAGTTTTTTATTTGGATCATCATTTTTAGGGGGCATATTCCCTTGTGGACTGATATTTATCTCCTGAATTGCTGCAGAAAGGGAGTTGTTAGGATAATACATAAACACTATCAAACTTATAGATGCCAACTGATGGAAACTAATTCAGATATGGAGGAACATATACTCTACACTAGGGATGGCAATTCAACCTGCAAATGCGGGTAACCATTGGTATCCGACCCTCATGGTAAGGATTTGGTACCTACCTCTCTTTAGTACACAAATTTGGTTAACTTACAGTGGATAGTTAATTATTTTAAATTATTTTTTTAACTAAAAAAAAACATAACAACGTCCTTTTGATATCTAGTTAATAATGCGTTGATTATACAAATTTGCATTATCACATAGCATATTATTATTGCATTTATACATAAAATAAATAGAACACAAACAATATGACATCATTTTACTATCTAAATAAGAAGGCGTTGCTAATACAAATTTGTATCATCAACTTATTTTAATGTATTTATACATAAAATCATTAAATAATAAAATTTTATCCATTGTCATACCTCCATGATTCATCAATTTTTTTAAACTTGATAATCGAGATTTATTTTTTAGAACAAATAATGAACTAAGAGTTTAATATAATAATCAAATATAATGTCTATATAAAATTTTCAAATAATTTTCATTCAAGTACAGCTCTTTCAAATGAATTAGTGAAATAACATGGTCATGCATAAAATTGACACCTACAAGCTTGAATTTGAACAATTTTTTTTAAAATTTATTTTATCAATGCTTAAAGTTAGAATCTGTTAAAAATTTGCAAAAATTTGCATGAATTTTGCAAGAATCAAATATCCATTAGAGGGTTTCAAAATAAAATGTTAAACCCGCAATGAGATTAAGAAAGATTTGGTATAAGTTTTTATAGTAGATGCAAATGCGGGTTTGATAGTATCTGTCCCAAACCCAATCCGCTGCCATCCTACTCTATGCATCAGTCGACAAAAGCATTTGCACATGCAAATGGGAATCAACCAACTTACTAGATGAAGAAAGAACTGGAACTATTATTCCTTACGACACCAGAATATCCTTCAGTATACAACAACCAAAACCTTAACTAATAAATCCAGAAAAATGAGGTGTTGTCCTAATGTTAATACCTGGCAGTGGGGAAACTTTCCGGAGGACCGCAATGAAAAAGGCTCCAGTGTTCTGATCATGAGGCACTAACCTCATGCAAAGTTCTAATGGAAGATCAGAGACTTCCTCATCCAAATTATCAGTTGAAGACAAAGCATTTACCATTTGCTGAAGTCCATCAGAATTTGCATTAGCACCATTCTCATGATTCTGGCCATCATTAGTTGTGTCCATCTGGCATCTGCCAGAGGGAAACATGCTGGGTACAATCCCGGTTCTGCGGAATTTGGGAACATCTTTGTAGGAAGCTAACCAGACGCCCTTGTCGCGTACCTACATGCATAAAGAACGAAGTATATGATATGCAACTGACAATTGTAAAGCAGAACACAAGTAGATAAAATTGAAAAGCAGTAAAACTTTGTTAATGGGACCATATCTCATCATTTTGGCTGCATGCAACAATATAATAGCTTTGGCTTTAGGTCCCAAGACAAAATTAGCCCAGAAGGTCTTACGAGACTCGAAGAAAGCTTTCAAAATGCTTTTATTTTTTTTATGTTACCTCCAACAACATATATTCTCTACACAACAAGAAGGAAGCCTAATACTTTGCTACTTCTTATTTAAAGCTTCACGGATATCGCCATTAACAGTGAAACATCAATTCTGGAAATTAAAAGTTGGATCTTAAAGTCATTTAAGATCATTTAACCAACTATGCACTTTATATTCATTCTTCACACATTTAAACATCCATGTCATGTTTAAAGTTCCAGCAATGTTAGCTAACATAACACATAAGAACAGAATTAGGTTGTTCTAATAAAAGAATGAGCACTGAGAGAAAGCCCCAGAGACGAAAGGCCTAGACACAATTTAAAAGGAGAAAATCTGACAGCATTAATAATTACTTTCCTGACAGAATTTGGATTTTATCACACACTCTTCCCATATATACCATCAAGTCAACCTTCCTTTTGTCATAGAGGAATAATGTGGAAAAGTGTGGTAACCAATGCTATAGCCTTTTTAAAATAGACAGACCACAAGGAAAAATAATTCTTATGGTATAGTACTAGATATGACTCAAATATCTTACTCCCTGTCCTTGATATAGGAAACACAAAAGTGTTCCTGTCAACATCCTGTTAAGAGTTTATAAGCTCATGCACAAACAAACAACCACACATTACCCAACATCACTTCAGCGTTCTTAATGTGGAGCACGTATCATCTTATATTGACAACATCCAGAAACGTACAAGTGCTTAGATTCAGAATTCTTGGCAATGGAAAATCTTTTGATTTTGTCACATCAATTTAGTGATAGCAAGACACAAACTGATGTACGCCAGAATTTTATTCCATATAAAATAGCACATCAAACCTTAGACAGGAAAAAAGGATTGAGTGGGGACTCAAGGGAAGTCATGACTCACCTTCCACTTTTTAAGACCTGGCCGACGAACAAGTTGGGGAAGCTCAGTTGAGACGTCAACAAGTTCAACAGATCCTCCACATTTCCGCAAAATCTGAAGAATATGAGAGAGAAGGGCCATTTTAATCAGACATACTAGAATGTTGAGCATAAAATGCTATGAGCAAACAACAATGACACTCATAAAATGGAGGCTTACAAGTGCTACAAGGAAGAGCATAACTATATATGACAGTATAGACAACAAACCTTTTTGGAGTAAATTTTTACTCCAGACAATATTTTACAGGAAGATCATGACTATATATGAAACTATTTATGTTTTACCATAACTATAATGATGATAAAACAATTTAATACAAGTTTCCCATGAAATAGGAGTATCTAATCACAAATACATCACCTCAGCAACCACGGCCTCATTCTCTACTGGATTCATGGAGCAGGTTGAATAAACTATTTTTCCACCCACTTTGAGCAGAGATATACCTATAGCAACAAAAGCACTGTCATAAGTGTAACATGCCCAACTAAAGGGAAATGGAAAAATTGCTTCTAGAAAAAGAAAAGAGCCCAAATATCTGAAACTAAGAGCAGACTTATAGAGATAATGGAACAATACCCTTAACGCCATGGTTATCAAGAATCTTCTTGACTTTCTCCTCAAAGGATTTTTTTTTTCGGGAAAAGTTAAATATGTGTCAAATAAAATCTATTCTTATATCAGTTAAGAAACCACATCAGAATTAAAAATTTGGGACATTGAAGAAGAAAGAAACAAAGAACATATCCAATTATTGAACCTAGTAACTTCACCATAATGGGCTCACAGAGATTATTGAATGACTTGTCAACTTCAGGAATGTTGTGGTCAGACAGACTAGGGTTTTTCGTCAGTTTTCTGGACTTTATTAGTTGATTTGAAAGCATTCATTATCAGCCAATTAACTTAACTCATACACCTAATATGCTAAAGTTGACCTTGAACTCATAGGGAATGCTAGACATGATCTAGCATGCTTACAAATCCAAACCAACCTCAAAAGTATGAATATTTGGCTCCGCTATTCACATTGACGTTTATCATAAATAAATTACCAACCTAGAAAAACTAAAAGCACTGGACCACAAAATCGTAAAGAAATTTCAATTAGATTATTTTACGTAAGATACCTCGCATGGCTATTTGAACTTGTAGGCTATGGAGACCATTGCCCAATCCTACATTCCTGCATAATATCAATACAAAAACTAATTCTACATGTAGTGTAAAACAATCAAATGAAGATTCAAAGGATTAGGGATAAAATATCTAACCATTTCCTCCAGATATCAGGAGCTTTGCGCAGTGTACCGTCTCCACTGCAAGGAACATCACATAAGACACGGTCAAATAGAAGCTGACAAATGTGCAACTTGGATCCAATTCCTTTATCAGAAGCATAAGAGAAATTTTTGTTTTTTCGGCAGCCAGGGAAGTGTTGGGCTTCATGATTTGTGACAATCAAGTTTGCAGTGCACATTCTTTTTGTTTGGTGGATCAGAAGATTACATCTTTGGACATCGAGATCATTTGCTACAACCTATTCATGCAATCAAAAATTAAATTTAAAAATAAAATGAAAAAAAGGGCGAAAGTGACAAGATAAATCAATTTAACATACTTAAAAGAATGAGAGAACTCCACACTACCAGGAAAAAGAACTTCCTCTGGCAAATTAACAATAAGATTGCTTGCAAAAATTTACAATGTAATTGGAAAGAAAGAGAAGACAGAAGAAATGAAATGAACCAGAAAGAGAAGCTACTAGCACAGAAAATAGTTTAAGTAAAACAAACCATTCCATTAGGTAGTGCTCCTGGTGTTGTTGATTGATGTATAATCTCTAGCAATTGGAATGTTTTTGAACCCGGTGCAGCACACACTGAAAAAAAACAAGAAAGCAGTCAGGAATACTTAATTACCTTGTCTTCTATTTTTGGATATATAATGTGTCAATATTTCATGCCTATAACCTGCAACTTTATAAACCATTTGACAATCGGAATCCATACAAGATGTAAAATTGCTATAAGAGAGTATTACACCTCCTAGGAAGCTCAGAGGGAGGGAGGGAGAGAGAGAGAGAGAGAGAGAGAGAGAGAGAACTATCATCATTTGCTTAAACCAAAGAAATCAACATTTCCATTGGATAAAGGAAAGTAGCCAGCAGGAGAAGCTTTAGATGCAAGTCACTTACTATCAAGTACAAAATGATCTGGTTGTACGTCAAGGAAGAGGGGAGGTACCTACAACAGAAACCAAATCCTTAAGGATTAACTACTGACATTCAACACCAAAAATTTATAAATAACAATATCATTGTTAAATGCCCATGGGGTTAGGTTGGCCCACCATGCTGACAGCTTCCTGTCTGGTGATGTTCCCAATTTCATTTTCTAGCTTTAAGAACTCATGGAACCTGGAAAAAGCTCGATCAGAATCGAGAATCGAGAATTTAATTAATGACAACTAATTCAAATCTAGTTAATGATCAAAATCAGCTGATGACAATACAGACAACTAGTGCATTCAGTACGAAAATAGCAGATTCCCATGCCAAGGAACCAACAGAATAGCCAAAAGGAGTAAATCATATCCCTTGCACTAAAACTGTCCATATCATATTTTATATTTGAGAATATACAGAATAGCATCAGATCAATCTTTATAAAACAAAAGAAATGGGTGTATTTCTTTCTCAACATTGTCAGATTATAGTCAAACAACTCTCAAGTTTCAAGTGCATACACCATAAAGAAAGTCTTTTGCAAATGAAAACTAAGCTTAAGATTAGCATTTATGAAGAAAGCTAAACCAAGAAATTTAGCATACGGATATTTATAAATATCATCCCTGCAGTTTCCATACAAGAAAACTTATATTAAGAGCTACAAACTCAACACAGACATGTCAAAATTCCAAATAACAAACCTTGAGTATGTGATCTTGTTGAGTAGACAAATTAACTTACACATCTAAGAAACCAAAACTATCCAGCAACAATTCCATCAAATAATAGTCACACCGAGAAAACACCACCATAGGCATTGAATATTTGAACCAAAACTAGCATCCATTTTTACTATCCTTGCATAGTTTTTCTTCAAACTACTATCTTCACGACTGAGGTGCATTTGCAGCATCATACAAATTATTTCTCCAGAAAAAAGTTCCCAATGATCCCATCATATAATACCCCAAAAATTCTGTAACATAATCAAGTATATTTTTTGGAAAAACTAGCAGAGAGTAAGTATACAGCCATAAAATGAATGTTAAATTCAGTGAAAATTTTATCCTCTAACCAGATACTAAAGTATGATTAAATTCTTAATGTACTGCAGTCACTTATTAAACTCTCACAAACAGCCAATAAAATCTTCCTCATTATATACCTTTGTTCCTTCCAAGCAAAATTGGATCTTTTTGCCAAAAACTTACATTCTCTATGGAAGATGACCTAAAAGTTGTACATGCTAAAGTAGTTCCCTTGCAGTAAAGTTTAGATCATATGTTCTCAGTAATTATTAATAAAAAAAAAATTAGGAACTCTGGGACAGCAATTTCCAATATGCCTCAAATATTATCATAGTTTTGCCAAATTAAATTTGTAAAAGAATATCCAATAAACATAGTAGAATGATGCATATAATACCATATAAAAGAATGAACAAAGAAGTAGAATTAGCATTTGGTAGTATAACAATTTTAGGCTGGCAGCGGCAAACATCCACTGACACCACTGCACTGGTGAGGCAACATGTAACTCCTATTTTATACATTTTAGGGTGAAGCCATTCTTTTATTACCACTTCATGTTACCAAAAACATGCATGATACCTCTCAAGGGTTTGGTTCTTCCTCAACTGCATGCGAGAAAAATTCGAATGCCAAGCAAGGTTATTGGGGTACCAAGGCAACGGTCTAATAGCATCCAATTCACCCTGTTCATTAACCTGAAGAATAAAAGTGAAAAGACAAAAGTTCTCAAGATAATGAATAACAAATGCAGCAAGATTTTAGACAAGTTAATGTCAGAATTTACCTCAGCTTGAAGAGATTTCATAAAGTCATTTTCCAACTGAGATCGAATGTCTGAACAAAATTGGCTACTGCAAAATTAAACAACAAAAAATAATGATAAATTTATTAAATTTTGGATAACTCATTGCATAGAAGATCCAAGGACAGGAAAGATCAGAAGTGTTTGAGTAAAGATTAGGAAATATGAAAATCTTTTACTGCGGTAAAGAACACTGCTGTGGACATGAGTTACATTACTCTGCTATTCTATGGGCATTTCAAATTTGGCAAAACCCCAAAATAAATTGTTTAGACAAATTTCAGTTGCTGCATGATGAGTTTGAATAACTTTTTCTTTCAGGAAAGAGAAAACATAGAATATAATAAATGGTGATCTTCCTGCTAACACAAGATTTACCACCATTCAAACAATCAACAATCATGTCGATGAATATAATCCCAGATAACTATCATTTTGTCCCACCCTCTATGCCTCAAGAATTTCAATGACATCATCAACCAATCCATTAACTCCTTACCACTAGTACCACTTAAATTTCCAGTTCTTGAATTGTTTTGATTATTTTCTTTTAACAATTTTTAAGTAATCTATTGCAATATTGTCCTCCTTGGTAACCTAAGAGCTGTAAAGCCTCTTCTGTTTTGTCACCATATTTAATATCCAGGGACTCCATATTTTGTTCATAAACTATAGTTATGTTAAATATCTCTTCCAGTTGCACAAGTCCTTTGCCCCTTAATTTTTTTCTTTTTCCTTTTTGCACTTAATGGAGCCTCATCTTCTTTAAATGAGAATAATAAAAAAAAAAAATTCCTTTTCTGTAGTAATACATGAAGGCAAAAATTCCAACCTTTTTATGGCTCATGTACTGGATGTTTTCAATTCTAAAGTTTTTCCCCACCTACCAAGTTTCTTAAAGACTCCATTCTTTATGACCACAATAATTGTTAAGTTCACTGTAAACTTGACCCCAGTTTTGTTCCAAGTTTCAATTCTAAAGTAACTTAATTTGATCCTGATAATTCATATAGTGTGAGGATTTTACAAGTCCAAGCACCATTAGCAGATATTACTCAAATTGTCTGTGCACCCAAAAGCTGCAACATGACAATACTACCAAATCATACCTACAAAGACCACAAGTTTAGACATCAGCTGATACAAACATTCTTCCTTTCACTGGGCTTAATGATAGTTACATAACTCAAGGAAAGACCCAAGTCTATCACATAACCTTAGGTTAAAAAGCAAAAGGCATCACCCACAGATAGCTCATAACATGTAAGGTTACTAAGCTCCTGACTTCAGCACTAAAAGTCCTTATCATAAGTGATGTGAGCATTAAGCATAAAATTGCAATTTCCTAATCTATAGGCACATTTAGTTGGTGTACACCAACTAGCCATCCTTGAGAAGTGGCAACTACCCTAATGTCAGGGTAGCAAATTGTTAAATTTCATAATATGTCAATCGCAACAAGATGCAGTTGTAACTAAATGTGCAATAAGCATACAAAACATTTAGTATATGAAGTCGATCCGGCCCATAATCAAAGTAAATAATAACTCACTAGAAGCATACATAGCAGTATTTGGTTTTCACTTCAGTCAAATACATAACAAAAGCATAGCACAGAAAATCACTTTATAAAGAAAAAAAAAATCTAATTAACAGAAAAAAAATAATAATAAGGTTCTTAATCAAAATGCTTTCTTTTACCTAGAATTGATTCTAAAAGCTGCAGGCAATGGCTTTCGAAGAACTTCGATGAACCTGTCCCACTCTTCAGTTGCCACTATCCCTTGCTCCTAAAATTACAGAAAGCCCATTAAATATTTTTCAGAAAAATAAAACAAAAAAAAGCAAGCAAGCTATCAGTACAACATATGATGCAGCAAGTACCTTATAGTATTCATCGAAGGAGGGGTTCTGGGTGGCGAAAGGTTGCCACGCAGGATCAGCGGAATCAGTAGTAGATGAAGGATCGGATTTGGAACGTTTCCAGACATTCTCTCTGCTCTGCTTGAAATGTTTTCTCTGAGTGCGAGACCTATGACTTCTCCCTTCTCTTCCTCCGCTTCCGCCGCCGCCGCCACCCATTTTTTTCTTACCTTCTGCTCTTTCTTTCTACAGCTATTAGCTTTTCTCTACTCTTCGCGTTCCGTTTCTGCGCTAGATGCCTGCGCTTGCGTTACGGGTCTTCCGCGCGTTATGAGACACTTTTCTATTTTGGACCGAAACTTAAGGGATCCTAATAAGCCGGGCTCCGTGTTACTGAATACACCCACTCCACTTCAACAAACCATTGGACGGATTTAATGGTTAGAATCCATTCAATTATGTAAGACTTCCTTCCACTTCGACTTCAAAAATAATTTAAAAATTAAACTAAATTACACCCTACTTATTAATGCACTCCATAAATAATTTAAAAATTAAAGTATTTTATAAATTATCTCCATATAATCCTAAGATTTATAATATTTTCTTCTTTTTATCATATTTAATAAATATATAACTTTTGAATAAAAAAATAATTTTTTTTTATTATTATTGTCTTTACTCAAAATTTCTTAAATATTTTATCACATACAAACTTCCATGTACAATTTAATAAAAAAAAATTGCTAAGCTAATATAATTTTCTTTCTTCTTAAATTCTTTCTATTACATATTTTCTTCTTTTATTATTTTAAAATACTACATAAATTAATAAATATATTTTAAAATAGGAAATGATTGAAGTATCATGAAAAACTTAGGATTTATGTGGTATAAAATATTTTTAAATTTATTAATATTTATTTATTTTTAAAATTTTATTATTATAAGATTTTTTTTTTTTTTTTTTAAGAAAAGGGTGCTACAACTCAAATAGTTGGTAGAAATATTATCACCCATCTACTTTTAGGTGCACATTATAAATCTACGAGCTCATCTAACTATTTATAACCCAACTATCGAGTTTTTAGCCACCATTTTGTATTCCCTTCGGGAATTTCTTTTTTAAATAAAAAACAAAATTCTTAATATAACACAAACTTGATGTTGCAATGGTTAAATAAAATTACATCACTTTCTTTATATTTTTAATATTTCTACATTTTTAAATGATGTATCAATTAGAAACATTGAAAAAGTGTAGTATGATTTTTTAAAAAAAATTATTTTTTAATCACTAATTATTACTTCTAAAATACTTATGTAAAATGAATGTTTAACATCCCTAAGAAATTTATTTAAATATTATGCTAAATAATTTTAGGTAATTATCAATTGGATGATAAAATTTTTAGAGTTTGTAAAGTGACTAAATACATATTATATAGCATCTAACAAACTAGGGTTGAGTATAGATTCTAGATTGACTCAGAACTTTATAGAACTAGACCGATTGATTTGATTCATGAACTGGAATCAATTTATATCGATTTGATTTCAGTGTTAGAGATTAAAGAACTTATTTATTTTAGTTCAATTCCAATTTTGTATAAAGAACTAAAACCATTCCAAGAATCAAAGTAACAAAATAAGTCAAAAATCATTACACACACAAGGGTTTTAAACACAAAATTTCATACTCAAAATATAACATTCTTACTACCAAGCTACACAATTCAACCTAAAAATTTTGTTCACAATATTTTTTTTAAATAATTTCTATCAAAATAAAAAACAACCACATTCAATAAATTATTTAATTAATAAAAAAATAATATTTAAAATTTTTTATTAAAATTATAAAAAATTAATTTTATTATTTTTAAATAAATACTTCTATCTAAAGCACAATACAAGTTGTAAAAATTTATTATTAAATTTGTATAAATATAATTTTAATGTAAAATATATTCATATTTGATTCATTAAATAATTTTAAAAAAAAATAATCTTTAACAATTGAGTTATAAAGAAAGAATTAATTAATGTCTTAAAATTTTTGTTTAACTTAATTAATGATGTTATTTGTACAATAATTTAATAAATT
>CP135532.1:4577398-4591708 GCA_032402905.1 Khaya senegalensis
TAAATTTAGATTAATTTAAAATAAATAAATTAAAATTATTTAATATAAAAATAAATTAAATAAATAAAATTATTTACATAAATTATTTAATATTTACTCATAAAATATAAATTTATATTTTAAATATAATAAATAGGCCTAAATCTAGTCTAGTTTGTGATGCGTCTAGGTGTGACTGGACTCGAGAGATCTTTATTTCTTGGTCTAGCCCGAGTCCACTATAAATCGAGTCAGGCAAGGCGTTCACTATACATGAGGTTGGGCCTAAGTCAGCCACATCCTTTTGCCATCTCTAGGCACATCTCATCTAGTAACAAAAACATTTGGCCATTGTAGTTGTTTTCTTTTAAAACTTGGCATATTTTGCCATTTTGTAAATGTAAATAATTATGTACAAGTAAAATAATATAGAAATAGTGTAAGATTAAAATCATTTTAAAAATTTTCCCTAATTATTTTCAACGTTTCTTTTGTTAATAATGTGTTTTGTATCATAACAAAAGCTTGAAAAAACCGAATTGTTAATCTTCACGAATGTCATCAACAGTTAGCCTTTCGAGCAACAATATGTGAATTTACAACAATCTCAGGTCGGCTCAGTTACAGACCTAAAAGTTGGTACGAAGCTCTTTCTTATGCTGAAGTCGAGTAATTCATTTTCTCATCGGCTCAACAGGTCAGTAAGAGATTAGCGTCACCAGAGGAGGCCCAATTAGCTTATCGAATCACTAGCAAAATCCCTTCAGAAGCAGCAAAAACAAGAAATACTATTTACAAAACCAGCATTAGAAACATCTGCATGCTAATAAGGTATAGAATCTAGAAAATTCAGTATAACAAATCCATAACAGATAAGAGCAACCAAATGAACAAGTAAAAGAAAGAAGTTCAACATAACAAAATTTGAATAAACAAAATCTGAAATGTCTAATGGCTGGTTGTCAGCATGTAACATGCCATAAACATCCAAAAACGCTCTCACAGTCCAAAAAACAACACAATTTCATCCAATCTAAGCAGCTGTAGATGGCTTTGACGCAGCAGAGAGCCTGGATCTCTTCTTTGCCAAACTCTCACTACGGCGTTCACGCTGCTCCTTCAACCTAGTAGCAAGGAGTTTCTGGTATTCAGCTGCATCTGACTTGGCCTTGGCAATTCTCTTCTTCTTTTCTGCAATTCTTGCACGCTTCCTTTGCAGAGTCAAAGGAGTCACCAACCTCTGAATTTTGGGAGCCTTACTAACCTTCTTACCTGCCAAACAAAATTTCACCCATCACTCCATTAAAACCTCACCATATTTGGCTGTAACAACTATCAAAACAATGGTCAAATGACCCACCGGACTTGGTTGTAAAGGTACGACGATATGTGTTGACATACTTCCGAACATCATCCTCCTTGGAAAGGTTAAACAACTTCCTGATCTTTGATGCTCTCTTTGGACCTCTCATTCTGGGCTTCTCAGTGTCAGTAAGTCCTGGAAGGTCATTTTCACCCTTTTTCACAATGACCAAGTTCAACACAGAGAGATCTTGACTAACAATGCATCCACGAACAGACTTCCTCCTACGCTCGCCGTCTCTCCTGCCATATCCACGGAAGCAAGGGGTACCTGTGAAAACAAGCATTAATACTCAAGTCAGTTCCGTCTTGCAAATATTACCTTAAAGTGAAACTCAGACAAAAAGCCAGGAATGCAAAAGAGCATAACTAATAAAATTAACAAAAAATGCATTTAGGACATTGCAAAACAAACATGAGCAGAGGTAAACCGAAAGCAAACAAACATGTATGCGTTTACAAACCTCTGTGGAGGAGAAGACGAACACGGCCAGGAGTCAGCACTCCTTGCTTCATTGGAAAGCCTTGCTTGTCGCAGCCTCCCATGATCTTGAAAACGTATCCCTTGAACTCCTGTGAAAAACATTGGAATGTGTCTATCCATGTTAATAGGATAATAGAAGCTAAAACACTATTCAAAATAAAACCAAAATAGCTATGTATAAACAACCAGAAAGAAAAAACTGCCACCTAGAAGGAAATACTAATTTAAAAGCCTTACCTCACCAAGAGCATCTCCACTCACTTCTTGTGAGATCCTCTTGTCAAAAAATGCTCGGCTACATCAATAGATTTAAAAGTTAGAAACTTTACTACTCAAACTAACACATATAACTGCACAGCAGCAGAGAACCATAGATTGACTGTCACAAAAGGAAAAAAAAAAAAAAAAGGCCAAACAGCTAACAATCTCACACCATGGGAACAATGTAGCATGAAATTGCAGGACTAGAGACTATATACAATAATTTCAGCAGAAGATTGATATAAAACTAGCTCACTGAGTATCAAATGGTTGCATCTAAATTATTTCAAAACTTCCCAATGGGTCATAAATACTGAGGGAAAAAAGGCATTTACTTGTGCAAAAGAATGGCTGAAAGAGCTTTTTGATTCAACACAACGAAACACGCTAGTGTCAAAATTCAAGCAAGTAAAAGAGAATCAAATGGAAAAACTTCCTTTTGATTTAAGGTCTCTGATCTTCATCTTATGAGGCCCTAAACTAGTATTACATCAAAAACTTTAAACCCTATCCTCAATCAAAGGGAAAGTAAGAAACCGAAGGAATTATAATTTTGTCCTTTCCTATCTATAACACAAAATAACAAAATAATCAACACAAATACACCAAACAAAATAATAATCCCAATTGGGTTCAATTTAGGTTTCTATCTGAGATTCACACTAATAAGAAAATACAGAAATAGGACCCAACATCTATTCATTTTTTCTAATGTTTCCAAACATTTTCGGTCAAAAATTATATGTCAGCAACAAATAAGAAAGAAAAATGGTTATAAGCTCAGAAGTGAAACCAAGGATAGGTAATTACTAGTTTAATGATCAACTAATCAAATTTGTATCCTTCCTTTTTACTTTATCATCAAACAAACAGTGGCAAAAACCCATACAATAAATTCCTCAAAACAAAAAGGCAGTGCAAGAACGTCGGGACCAAATCTAAGTCTATCTAATTTGTAGATACACAAAACATAAACAAAGAGCTCCGCTTTTAAACGACTTACAGTTTCTGGTCATCGTCGATTTCGAGCTTCTTCTGGCACCCAGTGGTGGGATTTGCAATATTGAACTGAAACAAGCGAAAACAAAAACCATATAAGAAGAAGATTTGGAGAAATCATGCATATTCAGAACGTTTTTCATCAAACAAATGGGAACCTTCATTTTGTTCGATGGAGTCTGTGGCCAATGACACAGATGAAAAGCGCAACAGCCGTGCTGCTCAGGCGACTTCTTTTAACAGATTAGGGTTTTAGATTGCATGTGTATATATGTATATATTAGTGGATGGGGTGTGGTTGGGTGTTTTAAAGAATAGGTAATAGCACGTGTCAGAGGGACGATCCACCCTACACGTGGTTTTAGCGACCAGGACTGGAATTGATGTTCGTGATGGAGTTAGAGATTGGGCTTGGGCTTGACTTATTATGTACTTTGGGTGTGGGTCAAGAAGCCGCTCACACTTTCTGTATCTTACTTTTTTTTTTTTGGTCTTTTTCCTCTGGGTTGTTTACTGCTGCTTTCGTCTCCATTTCTCAACCCGCTCTTTAATGGTGTGTACGCGTGCACGTGTGGGTGTGTATTCCATTATCTCCATCTACTGCCCAAAAATAAAAGCTTTTCTTTTGTAATTTGGTGAAGTGAAAGACATCTTCTTTCTGTCAGTCAGTAGTACTCCAACATAAAACGAACCCACATGTTAGTACTAATATTAACAATTGCATGAGAAACAATACTTTTATGTTTCATAATCTTATTATTATTATTATTATTATTATTTTTAATTGAAAGAAAGTTGAATACATGCAAAGGATTTCATTATTTTTGGTTGCTAAAATTAATAACCAACAAATTTTTCATTGAACATTTCTTATTATTTACAACACTATCAAGATGACAGTGTTGTAAATTTAACATTTATTTATTTATTTTTATAAATGATAATAAAAACTAACAAAAACTTTTGATTAGAGATTAATTGGGGCATTTATACAAGAGAATATAATTTAATAGATCATAATAGATGACAGATGAATTAGATACCATTCATGTATGTATGACATAAAATATAAGGTTTAAAGAATGTTTATTTAATGGTCATAAATGTGATGTCAAAGCTTGTGTAATATATGTGGTGACATTAAAATTTTAAAAAATATCCAAAGGATGTTTATGAGATTTTGATTCTGGCAACTGTGTTGTTTAATGGTCATAAATGTGATGTCAAAACTTGAGGATTCATTGTCTCGAGTTCAGAGAGTAGTTGTCCTAATTTAGTCTAAGATTTCAAATCAAAAGTTTATATCACATGGAGGTATTTTTTAGGCTGTTCATCACTTGTTAGTGACTCCTGTTGAGAAACAAGCCACATGTAATTTGAGATTTAGAGACTTTGCCAAAGCCAATGTAAATAAGCATAAAAAGATTTGAGTTTGAGGTACATTTGCAAGAAAATGTAGCCTAACTTGGAATTCTTTGAAACTTTTCGGTGGTGGAAGCTTATGCATTTAAAAATTATCTATTGCATAAGATTGATGGAAACACATCGAAAATCTCAATTTTCACAATTGTTTTGGAGTTGGCTTTCAGCATGGCTAGTAGAGTTATTACATTCACGAATATTAAAAATTTTTATGTATATTTAAAATTAATTACGTAAAAATATCAAATATAAACTATTCATATTTATTTTTTCTCTTTAAACATGTTGAATAAAATTCTTTTCATTGCATTTTTTTTATTAATAATATATCATATCATGCTTAATTTTTTCTTTAAATATATTTTATAAAATTCTTTTTCATTTTTCATTAATTATAAACAAAATATCTATTATAATTCTTATGAAAAATGTCATGTTTGCTGGAAAAAGAAAAGGAAAAAAAATTAAGAAATAAAATATTTTATTTTGAGTTCGTTTGAGAGTGTTCAAGGAGAAGCGTTAATTTTATCTTATTGCTTATATTTTGTAGTATTTTTATTTTATTGTTTTTAAAAAATTATTTAATGTTCATTTAATTAACAGTTATAAAAATTATTTTTAAACAAATTTTGTTACTAAATTAAGTATTTTTATGTGTACCTAATATAATTTTTAATATTAAAAAATTATCAATATATATATATATATCTATTGATATCATAAAGCTAATGATCATAGAAAATTAAATTGTGAGCATAATAAAACAAAATAGGTATTTAAGAAGAAAAATTATGTAATCTCATTTACTAAACAATGACAAACCAAGCCATTCCTCAAAAATTGAATACTGTAATCAGCATTCAATTGTTTGCTTTCAAGAAAGATGAAGTTGTGGAAAAGAAAGTTACTACCTCATCAACAAAAGAGTAGTGTAATGCATAGTGCTTAAATGCTCAAAATTCACAAAGTATGTATGTGAATTTTGAAACTTCAAAAATACAAAAAGGTAAATGGCGTAGCAGTGTAACATTTAGAACTCTCCAATCAAATGTACAAATGAGCAGCTCAATATACGTTCAGACAATCAGGCTCAATGGCTATTCAATATAAACTCATAGTAATAATTAAAAGTAGTTGCACTCATAAACTCCAAAGCTAACCAGCGGTACTACAGTGCTCTAATCTTTATTTGTCTTCTGACTCATGACCACATTCCCGCGATTCTATAGGTGTCCCAACTTCTTTCAAATTAAGATAATCACAATGAAAAATAATAATATATTGTCCATGAGTATTTTCTTCGAGATGAGTTCGGCACAAACAGTGATTCAACACAAAACAAATCAAAATGAATTAGACAATTCCCGCAACTTCCATACGTTTAATCATAGAAAAGGCACTACATTTTTGTTTTGGTTAAATAGAAAATCCATTAATCTTAAATTAATTATCACAGGAATAAAATCCAACTCAATAGTCAAAAAGAAAAAAAAAATTTGAAAACTCGAAATTAGAAGTGAGTAATCTTAATTCGTGACCAACACCCCCCAAAAAATGAATGAAAATCAAAATCTCAAATAAAATAATATTTATTATCTAAATGGCAAGAATCATCGCACCCTTAGTACTAATGGTGAAAAGCATTTATTTAATTGTTAATTTAAAAATTACCCCCCAGTGCTAATTAAATTAAATAAATTATCAAACACATGGAAAAGCACTGATGCCTCTCAATTAGCACTTATGTAGTGCTAATTAGTAGCATAACCAAATGAATCCTTGTACTAATAAAATACTAAATGACATTGGTTGCATCATCAGTAATTAACAGTGAACTAAAATATACATTTGTTGTTTCGTTTTATATTCTTAAATTTGATGAAAAAATTGCAAGAAAATGTATCAAGCAAGGGACTCTTTTTTTGTTATTTTTTATTTTATTTTATAATGTTCTTGATGTGTTTTTTCTATTTTGTTTGCTATTAACATTTTAGATCAATTGCAGATTAATTGCTTTGGAACAGTGGAAGTTGTTGATGATTGTCCATTGTTTTATTTTGACTATGTTGATTTTACATGATAGTTTATGTTAAATTTATAAATTTTTCTCATATCTGTTGTTGCTTATAATGTTTTGAATTTTGATCTCTTTGACTTTTTCGTATGAAATGTAAACCTACTTACAAAAATAAAGGAATTAAAAAAAAAAAAGTCTCTACCATTTTTTTTCCTTTATTTGGTGTAAAATTTTTTATTTATTTTCTTCGCTTAGATAATTCTCTTCGTGTTCTTGAGTTTTATTTAATTATTTATTTATTCAGGCAGAGTACTTGTTATAAGCCAAAAAGAATTTAACAGAGGTTATTATTTCAAAAGTTTTCGTATTTCGTAGTTAAACCATGATTGTTGTTAACATGTAATGTGTGTGTATGTATATTTTATAGGAGTGAGAAAAATCGATTTTGGTTCTAATTGTATTTAGAACCAGAACTTATTCTAAATAAATTTAATTTCTAAATTTTAGAATCGAAACCTACCATATTTAATAAACTATCATATTTTTAGGTTTCGGTTTAATTTTAGTTTGAAAATAGGATACCCTCTTTATAATTGAGCATTTTTTCTATAATTTTGATAACAATTAGTTCAACCAAAATGCCGAGAAAGTGCACATAGGTACATTTAGCAAACCATGCATCTTAACATGCAATTGATATACAAAAACATATCCACAGGCTCACTAATATACATTTTTCAGATAGTATATAACCATGCATCCTAACATGCTTTGATAGAATATCTATTTGCCAATTATTCTATTCATTATTCTGCTAAAATTAAACATACCTACAGGCCCATTGATATATATTTTCAGGTAGTATAAAACCATGCATCATAATATACTTTGATAGAGTATCTATTTACCAATCATTCCATTCATTGTTCTGCTGAAATTAAGTATACCTACAGGCCTACTGATATACATTTTCTAGATAGTACAAAACCATGCATCCTAACATGCTTTGATAGAATATCTATTTGCCAATCATTTTATTCATTGTTCTGTTGAAATTAAACATACCTATAAACCCACTAATATACTTTTTCCAAATAGTACAAAACAATGCATCCTAACATACTTTGCTGGAACATCTATTTGCCAATCATTCCATTCATTATTCTCTTAAAATTAAGGAAAATCTTGTAAGTTTTTGTATCTATACAGATTACACACACACACACACACACACACACACACACACACACACAAATACACATACATACTAAAACTAAATTGAAAGTAACATATAAAACTAAAATTCACAAACTTACCTAAAATACTATGTTGTCGATCTTCTCAACTAAATGAGCATTGTAGGTAATTTTTCCATTTGGCCCATCAAAACCATCATCTCAATAATCCTATTTGACAAATGCAAAATTTTCACCTTCTTTACCTTCCCTTTAATCAAAGTTCTTAAATTCTAAATTTTAAACTCATTTTTCTATCTCAAAATCATGAACTCAAGGGACAAACTCAATAATCAAACTGGCTTACAACAATCAATATAACATATCTCATCAACTTCACAATGAAAACCCAAAGTTTATAGTGTAAAAACTAATACATTGCAAAGGAAAAAAATAATGCATGAAAAAAATTTCTTAAATTACATGTTTTGATATATATATATATATATATATTGCAAAGAAAAAAAATAAGTTATCAAACAATTTAGTTCACAAACATTACATAGTACAGTAACAGCAGCAACCTAACAATGTAGTTCATAAAATTATCATTTAGCAACTGACAATGCAGCAATAGTAGCAACCTAACAGCTCCCAATATCCAAAAACAACAACTCTAGCAATATCAACAATAAGAGTAATATAATAATAACAATAATATTAACAGTAATATCATGTATCAATAAGTAAAATTTATAAATATGTATTTATTTAAATAACAAATAATGAAAACCATATTATAAGTAAATAATTTAAGTTATTTTTCACTTACTTTTCAAACTTTTACTTTTCAAATTTCAAAGTTGTTTTCGTTCACATTTTCTGCACTTGTCACCAAACTTATTTCTATTACAAATAAACAAAAAATACATGCAATTTAAATCACAATAAGACTAAAATGACATGATAAAAAATAAAATAACACAGTTAGTTTTACCAAAATCACCTTGTTCAGCATTTTCAAGCAATTCTTCAACATTAATTGGCATTGACACAGATCATAACTAATCTTGAGTACAAATCAATGACTACACAACTTTTGGAGTTAAATAATTTCAAAATGGATCAAGTATATGACCAGATGTACTAAAAGCTGGCTCTGAGGTAACAGTAGACACGAAAATTGCCAACAAATCTCTTGTAATTCAAGAAAGAATATTGTACTTTAACCTATTACTTTTCTACCAAGTTAAGGTGTCAAGATTTTTTCCACCATCTTCACAAGTTTCTTTAAAGTACTATTCAAACTCTGATTTAAACTCCACATCTTTTTCATCTCTTATAAATCTCATTAATTCACTTTGAATTTGTATATCATCATCATTGACATTTACATTACCACTCTCTTTCATCATACTCAAGCTTCAAGTTAAATTGCTTGGTTCAGAACTTTAACAACTACTTTCATAAAACTAAAACAAACTTTGCAAAATATTTATTAAATGTGCACATTTCTCTTGCACTTTTGCATTATCATCACCAAAAACTCTCTTGTAAAAAAACTTTGTTACATACATTTTATATTTAGGATCCAACACAATTGCAATGACAATCATAAAATTTGTCCTATTAACATCACCATAGTATTTATTGAACTTTTCTTTCATTTTCAAACACATACTTCTAATGTATGGATTTGCATCGTTTGCCTATTCATTCATACAAATGAGGATGGAAACAATATTATGAATATAACTATTAGAAGTAACATATAATAATCCCAATAATTTTTTAGTAACAACATAAAACTTCTTCAAAAATCTTGCTAAAACTTTTACCTTTTGGCAATCTTCTCAAGTTGGAATATCATCATCACTTTCAAGTTCAGATTTATAAGTTGGATCCTTGTCCTTCATCCTATTAAATATTTTTTGAAACACAATGGCTATCTCTAATATTAGGTAAGTGAAATTCTATCTAGTTGAAACATCTAGACAAACTTTACTATTATTAGTGATTTTTTATCTCTTAACATACAATTTAAATTGTTGGGCTCTTACGAGAGAACTCCTCACATATTTCACCATACTACGAATCTGATTAATGGAGTTTTTAATTTTTTCAAGCCCATCCTTAACAATCAAATTCAAAATATGAGCACCATATCTCATATAGAAATAATGTTCGCCAGGAACTAAGTTTCAAAGTCTACCCTTAAGATATGCAATTGCTACATTATAAGAACTAACATTGTCTACTGTAACTGTAGACACTTTGTCATCAATACCCTATTCTTGAATACATAATTCAACCATTTTTCTTATGTTTTTCCCTTTATGATTAGGCATTTCAACAAACTTCAAAATTCTTTTGTGCAACTTCCAATTATTATCAATAAAATGTACAGTAAGATATAACTAACTAAGATTTTGAACAGAACTCAAAATATCTGTAGTTAAAGTAATTCTTGTATTTATAGATTTCAAGCATTCTCTCAAATTAGTCTTTTCACTCATATATATTTTCATGCAATTCCTAGCAATGGTAAAACGAGAAACAAATTTAAATTCAAGTTGTAAAGCATGCACAAACTCTTTAAACCTTTCACGTTCTACTATAACAAAAGGCAATTCATCTTTTATAATCATTTTAGCAAGCATGAGCCTATAATACTTTTGATCAAATTTTCATGCAGTAAGAGTACTAACTTCATCAGTACCACTAGGCTTGACTACAAGCAACTTTTACATCTTATCAATATTATGAGGATAGTTAGAACATCTTTCAACATGTTTTTTTATTGCAGAAGTATCCCATTGAACTTTGTATGCTAATATCTTCCCACAATAATTACATTTTGTATTTTCAGTATCAATAATTGAATTATTTAAGCGCTCAAAATGATCCCACATATTGGAGGTATTTTTACAAGTTCGAGATACTTTAGATGTAGCTTGACTTTCTTCACCACCGACATCCATCTTTGCCCTTGCAAACTTCTAGAACTGCAAAAAATACATATTTTATATTAATAACTCAAAAATTCTTACATAATAAATATAAATTAAAACATTAAAATAAAGTAATAAAAAAAGTATAACAAAGAATTTGGATAAGTTTTGACTTGTTCATAACTCAAAATCATAATATTTATTTGATGATTCATATGAAATTAATTAATTTTACTGCTATATTAAAAGGAATATATGCATCTGTCTGCTTATTATTACTATATGTTATTTGAATCATAAGGTTGCATATTCTTTAAGAAAATGTTGATTTAGCATATTTTAGGATCAAAGTGTTGTTAAGGCTTGTAAGTTTAAATAGTTGAATTGCCATATAGAATACATATTTAAATTCCATGGCAAATAAAATAAGACAAGGCCCATCATCATGTCTTTTTCTCACAGCATTGGGTTTAAGGTAGGCTTGAACAATGAACATATAAGGACATAATTGAGATATGCTTCTGTTTTATGTTAAACCACTCATCTATGAGACATTCTACAAGAAATCCTCCCCAACTAGCTATGGTAACCCACATGTGCCTGAGCTCTTAAAAAGCAATATAGCAAACATTTCACATGTTATGATCCCTCTAAAATGGAAATTATGCAAACACCACTTGTCAGAAAAGTTTTTACAGAAGTCAGCAGAATTTTCCAACTACCATACTTGTAAGTTTTGTCTACTGTGTTGTTGATTTAACAATTTATGATTTATCATATAAATGTTAAAAAGACATACAAATCCTGTAAATTGAGTCTACAGGAGGAATTTTAAATTTTCATAAACCTATTGATATTGTCTACTTATAAAAGTGTCTCTATTTTTTAAAGATAGAATTGGTATGTTCAGAAATCAGCTTTGATTTCACAAAGTATACAAGAAACAAATAACCCAAAACCCCAAGAAGTCAGTTACCCAATCAACTCTAAATCCAGCAACAAATAAAACTCAATAATCTCCTTTGTTTTCTCATAGCAAATTCAAGAACTTTACTACTTTATTAAATTTAGCTACTTTCTGTGTACAGATGTATCTTCTTCATTTCCATGCTTGTACAATTCGTCATTTATCATATTGCCTTTAATCCTTACATAACTTTTGTATAGTCCTATATATTGATTCCTAGAGTAAGCCTATGCATTTATACTTTATAAATGCCAAAAAATATATACCATTGAATCGTTGCCAAAAAGTATTTTGTTGTAACGTATGGTAGTTGATCGTATGTATTACAAAAATAAAAACCCATAAAAACCCATGTAATAATATCATAAAAATAGAAAAAAATTCAAGTAAATCTACTTAAATGTACTAAAATTCACAAAAAATTACAAAAGAAAACAAGTAAAAGTGCACCTGAACTTTTGATTGAAAGTGAACGAAATAAAATTGAAAAGCTTTCGTTACAAAAAAAGAAAATTGAAGTAGATTCAGTATAAGACCTTCGAAGTGATTGGATTTACAGACTTAGGGAGGTTTTTGTGCTCTAGAAAGTAATAGAAAATAGATCAAAAAGAGAGAAATTCAAAAGATTAGCCAGAGGAAGAGGAAGCTAACTGAGTTGACAAAGAATCAGTTGTTTACCTTAACTTTGAACCCCAAAATATGCAGATAATGATAATTTTTCCTCCTTGTTTAAGAATACTGAATTCTCCTTTTTGTCTCGGAATAGGTAAGATTTAAATTTAAGAGTGCCGATTGACTCTTTAATTTTAGTGTTGAGACCATTTGCAAGAAAATCTTTCTTATGCTTTCAAGAAGAAGAATGGTTATCTTTTAGTGACCAGATTATATCTAATATCACTTATCACTTCTTCAGACATAGTTTTTCTTTACACTTCTAAGAACAACGTAAGATGTTTGTATTCAAGAACCTTTAAATCCCACTTCAGCAAGTTAGAAATCTTCTTTTGACCTAATCGATTATAGAATGAGAATGGTACGAACCATATTAGATTTAATGTCACTGATCACTTCTTCAAGACACAGTTCTTCTTCACACTGCCAAGAACGATGTAAGATGTTTGTATCCCAGAACCTTTAAGTCTTACTTTAGCAAGTTAGAAATCTTCTTTTGACTTAATCGATTACAAAATGAGAATGGTACAAATGAATCAAAGTTATTAGATTTGGTAGCTCTTTGTTGATTTTTCACTATATTTATTGAAAAAAGGATCGAAAGATGAAAAGGCAAAGTAGTAATTTTTTTTTTTATTTGAGTCGGGTTCTTTTTAGTTCAAGTCGAATAGAATATGGTTTATGTTTGGATTAGTTTATCGCTTTGGTTTCGATTCTAAAAGGTTTAGAACTAGATCCTAACATATTTTTTTTGGTTCTTTATATTTAAAACCAGAACTGAATCGAAATAAATCTGTTTCGGTTCCAGAACTGATTTTTAAGTTTGATTTTTAACGATTCTGATTGGACTCGGAACCATTGATCAGTCCTAATATTTTATAATAAACTTTAATATCCATTAACAATAGAAATAGAACAGCATATCCATATATAATTTAGGATCAGTTTACAACAACCCATTGTTGTATATAATTAGGCAAACACTTGTATTCATGTTGACGAATACGAATTTTTTTTTTATTTAAAAAAAAATGCTCTCATGATATTATATCAAGTAAATATCTACCAATTGTGCACTGTAAATTTGAGCTTCATTTGGGATAATCCCTTGTCTTTTAAATCATCCTCCACTTCGGCGGTTGTGAAAAAGATAAGAGCGGATCTAATTCCTCGAAGGTTTTTTCTTTAAACTTCCTTGCATTATTGGGTACAATAATAGGATCGATCTTTTGTAATGATTGCTTTGCTACCCTTTAACATATTCCAGATCTGAGCCTTCAATTATATCAAATAAATAGAAGAAAAACAACAAAAAATCACCATAGATCCAGATCTGTTTGGAAGAAGATCAAAGATTTACCCTTTTAGAGCATCAAAAATAAAAAGAAAGATCAGCCCGAGAGGAAGAGAAAACCAAAAAAGGAAAAAAAAAAAGAGAGAGAGAGTAGTGCTACCATAATTATTATGAATTTATTATTTACAAACTTGAATTGATTAAATACACATCATTCATATAAATTAATTTAAGGATAAACAATAAAAATTTAAGATGATATAAATACTAATTTAATAAATTCAATAAAGTTAAGATGAATTGAAACAAAATTAATATTATTTACTTACAGTCACCGTGAGAAAATTAAAAGTAAAAAAATAAAACTTTATCATCCCATAATAAAATAAATAAATATTTAATAAAAACAGTTTGAGTTGGCCTATTCAGGTTAAAGAAATTTAACCCATCCCATTTTAAATTTGAAACCCAATTCAAATTATTTGTAGTCATGCAGTTTGATCTTAATTAGCTGATGTCTTCTACCTGTCTGGATGCTAGTGGAGCTAAAGAGTTTAATTGGCCAAATCTTAGGACCTAAATTTTCTTATGCCCTATATGAAAATCGAATCGTTCGTCACAGGTAAACCTAACATGATTAAGTCGATATAGTAACGATTATCCTCCTAGTTTCAATTTCTTATTATATATGATAGAAATTGCGAATATAAGTTTCTCAAATATTAAT
>CP135532.1:4592208-4609453 GCA_032402905.1 Khaya senegalensis
ATAAGAATAAAATTATAAAATTTTCTATTTTTGACTCTTAAAATATGAATTTTTTACTAATTATTAAGAAATTCATATTTTTTTACTTTAAAAAAAGTTAATTTCTCTTTTCTTTTCTTTTTTTTTTCGTTCATTTTTTTATAAAAATAAATAATATAATTTAAATTACTTATTCTTTTTCTTTCCTTTCTTCTTTTTTTTTTTTTTAAAACAAACATACCATTTTAATGGTCTCAGTAATACTAGACTCTTAACTCTTATACTGAAAATTAGGAACACCGAACTCTAAACTCTCATATTGAAAATTAGGGTCACTATAAAATATAAAACATCAAATATTAACGTCAAATAATTTATTTTTTAGACTTGTTAGATTATAATATTTTTATAGATTCATTTAACGTCACTAATTCTAGTCTATTTAGACTTGTTGAAACTATAAAACATCAAATATTAAAAGTCCTTAGAGGTCCATGGTTCGCTTTTCTACTGAAAGACAATCTCTTCAAGTTTATAGAAATTGGACTTTTTTACTTTCAAAGAAAAGACATGAGACTATAGACAAGGGTCTAAATAAAGGAAACAAGGTCTCCGCGTTTTCTTTTGTGATGCCAATGTAATACCAAAATCATTTATTATAGAACAATTAGTTTCTAATTATTTTTATTATTTATTTTTTGTATTACGATTATAAAATAAAAATTTGAACTTAGGGATTGGAGGTTTTTACTGAGTGGCTGTCATCTTGGATATGTGTTCATATTCATCTCACAGCCATCTTACTTGAGGAGGATCAAACAATTCCAAGACTCTCATGCAAAAATAAATCAACGCGATAATAGATGGAGGACGAAAAACAAGTATCAACATGCATAAGGTACACCAATTTTCCACCCTCGGTATGATGGTGTGTACTATTGATTTTCATAAAATTTTCACTCACAAGAAGAGAGAGGAACGCAGATTTTCTTGTATATAACCAGTTAGAACTTTTAACCAATTCTACTTGACGCCTGGTTTAATTTAAGTTCACCCGAAAAAGCCCAT
The DNA here is from genome assembly GCA_032402905.1 of Khaya senegalensis. NCBI lineage: Eukaryota > Viridiplantae > Streptophyta > Magnoliopsida > Sapindales > Meliaceae > Khaya > Khaya senegalensis. The sequence continues at coordinate 4,593,256 of CP135532.1, forward strand.
GCTTGTCTACCGCGCTTTCCGTCAAACTTGTGTTAAACGAATGTTGTTACCACCCACAATTCGTATCCCAATCCTTCAGTTTTTAACTTTACTCATCAACCAAACTCAAGATGTTTACTTAAACAATGTCAAGATCGGTGTTTTGGCACGCGCTGGCAACTTATCATCCGCCCGCCACGTGTTCGATAAAATGGTTAGAAAGGATGTTGTTTCCTGGAATGCCATCATCACTTGCTACTGGCAAAACGGGTTTCTCGAAGAATCAAAGAATTTGTTTAAATCAATGCCCATCAAGAACATAGTCTCTTGGAATTGCATGATCGCTGGCTGCATTCGATATGAAAGGATTGAGGAGGCCTTTGAGTACTTTCAAGCAATGCCCAAGAGGAATACTGCTACTTATAATGCAATGATATCGGGTTTTGTAAATTACGGTCACATAGAGGAAGCTAGCAGGCTCTTTGAGGAGATGCCGAGGAAGAATGTGATATCTTATACTGCAATGATTGATGGGTATATGAAGAAAGGAGAGGTTGATAAGGCTAGGTTATTGTTTGATTCCATGCTATGTAAAAATGTCGTTTCTTGGGCAGTGATGATTAGTGGGTATGTGAGGAATGGGAGGTTTGATGAAGCAAGGGAGTTGTTTTTTTACCAGATGCCAAACAACAACAAAAATGTTGTTGTGGTCACTGCTATGATCACCGGTTTCTGCAAAGAGGGGATGGTGGAGAATGCCAGAGTTTTGTTTGAAGGAATTCAATGCAAAGATCACGTGTCTTTTAATGCAATGATAACTGGTATGCATCTATGGTTAGTACATTTTTGGAAGCAACTGCAAAGGTCTTAATACCAATTTATCTTTCTGATTATGATTCAAGAAGGCTTTCAAATTTTTCCCATGGAAACTTGATATTCTAATTGTTGCGTTTTACTATTTGTAGGTTATGCACAAAATGGTGTTGGTGAAGAAGCATTGAGTTTATTTTCAGAGATGCATAAGATGGGCATGCAACCAGATCACTCGACCCTTGTTTCAGTTTTTACTGCCTGTTCTGCTCTCGCATCGGTTAAAGAAGGAAGACAAACTCATGTGCTTGTAATAAGAAATGGGTTTGAAACAAATGTGTCTGTTTGCAATGCTGTGATCACAATGTACAGCAGATGTGGGTGTATCCTTGATTCTGAGCTAGCTTTTTGGCAAATACACAGTCCAGACCTTGTTTCATGGAATACAATTATTGCTGCATTTGCACAACATGGCCTTTATGAGAAAGCTCTTAGTTTCTTTGGCCAGATGGTATTGAATGGCTTTGAACCAGATGGGATTACTTTTCTTAGTTTGTTGTCTGCTTATGATCATGCAGGGAAGGTGAATGAGAGCATGGATTTGTGTGACTTAATGGTAAAAACTTATGGAATTGTCCCTGGTTCTGAACACTATGCTTGCTTGGTGGCTGTACTGAGTCGAGCTGGGCAGTTGGAGAAGGCCTGCCATATTGTTCAGGGTTTGCCATTTGAAGCTGACTTGGAGATCTGGGGTGCTCTTCTTGCTGCATGTGGTGTTTATGTCAATGTTGAACTAGGGGAATTAGCAGCTAAGAAAATTAGAGCTTTGGAGCCTCAGAATTCTGGTGCTTATGTTATGTTGTCCAACATTTATGCTGCTGCTGGCATGTGGAAAGAAGTTACAAGAGTGAGGGTTCTAATGAAAGAGCAAGGAGTTAAGAAGCAGTGTGCATATAGTTGGCTGGAAATTGGTAATAAAGTGCATTATTTCTTGGGTGGGGATATGTCCCATCCGGATACTGGCAAGATTCATTTGGAACTCAAGAGCATTAGCTTACAGATGAAGTCTATGGTTGATATTGCAGAAATTGTTTCATCATGGTGTTTTGCTTGTTGACATATAATTGTAATTGACATGAGTATTGGTAACCGGATAAAGGGCATCTTAGTCAGGGAAGACTTGAACTTTTTCGGCTAAATTCCAAAGAATTGCTAGATAGCAAAGGAAATGGAGGCTTCTCTTCAATGCCGAGAAAGTAATAAGAGTATGAACATTTTTACAAATAGCTGATGGATTGGTCATGGAACTGGACAAATAATTGGGAGAGAAACAGGAGAGGGTCAGTGGTTCATGAATGACTGAGTCTATCTTGTCAACAGCAGAATATTGAAGTACCACTGATTAATTAAGATTTATGCTTGCATATAAGCCTATTGTTCATTGGTTCTGTTGATTGTAGATATTATATATTCATACATAATTATTATATTTTAAAAAAATTCAACAATCTTCTACTTGTTCAAATATAATTAATTTTTTTTTTAAAACAAAATATTATTTATGAGTACAACAAAATATCTTTCGATTTGAATTTTATTTTAGTATAAGTATCTCTTGTTTGTTAAAATTTTAAATAGCTTGTTGTTTTAAACCAGTTATTTCTTTGATAAAAATGGTGATATCATACATATAAATCATCATGTGCTTTTATATTTTATATTACACTTGCTTAGCATTTTAAAGGCTATGTACTTATCTTGCTTCATGAACTTTTAAGAGAGAAAACTTCAACTCTCATTTAAAGTAGCACCACTTCTAAGTTTGCATAGGTAAAGTTCTTTCAGTATTTTTGTTATATTTAAAATACTTATCTTTCATAGATTAAACTTTATTAAGAGTTAAATTATACTTATCTCTCTTTTGTAACAAACAACACTAATCACCTTAGAGGAACTTTTCTTATTTAGTGTTAAAAACTTTCCATTGTAATGAATTATTTTCACCCTATGAACCATATACTAATTTTTTACTAGTATTTGGTTGGGTTGTTATCATTGTTAGAGTGCTCAATTTGGGAGTTTTAGTCTCATCCCTCTAAATGTTGATTTAATCAAGTTTTTCGTTAGAGGCTTGTTAAATGAATATACTAAATTTTCGCTAGATTTTACATAAGTGAGAAATAATTCTATTTTTGATTAGTTTTCTCGCATAATCACATCTTAGACTAATGTGTTTAAACTTGTCATTATATATTTCGCTATATACTCGTGTTAAAGTAACTTGACTGTCACAATGTATAGATATAGTTGATATATTCTTTGATACTAATAGGATTTCTAATAAAAAAATCCCTTAGCCATTTTGCCTCATTTCCTATTATTGTTAAAGTAACAAATTTTAATTCTATAGTTGAGCATGCTAAACAAGTTTGTTTCTTGGAATTTTAAGAAATTTGCACTTCCTTGTAGAGTAAACACTATTGTCTCCCACAATTAATATCTATCTAGCATTTGTATATTCTTCTAGCATACTAAAAAACTTTGAATATTGTAAACCTAGATTTTTGGTCTTTAAGATAACCAAAAACCCTAACAATAGCTTTCCAATGTTCAATACTAGGGTTGCTAGTAAACCTACTTAGTTTACTAATTGTAAATGCTATATTAAGTCTTGTACATTGTATCGCATACATTAAATAACCGATAATACTTGCATACTTAAGTTGTGCAATTACTCTTCCATCATTCTTAACTAATTTTATACTTGAATCAAATGAAGTATTTTCATCTTTAATTTTCAAGTGATTAAACTTGTCTAAAACTTTCTCAACATAGTGCAATTAACTAAGTGCATAACCACCACTAGGTTGCTTAACTTTGATATTCAAAATAGTATTTACTTGATCATGATCTTTCATTTTAAATATAGAAGATAGAAACCTCTTTGTTTCTAATATGATTATTAATAATTAACATATTATCAACATAAAGACAAATAAAAATAACACAATTATCGCACATTTTTATACAAACATTTATTAGCAGTGTTATGAATAAAACTATTTAACAAAATAACAAAATCAAACTTTTTATACTATTGTTTAGGTGCTTGTTTCAAATCATATAAAGATTTAACAACTTTACACACTTTATGTTTATTTCTTGGTAGAACAAAACCTTCTAACTGTTTCATATAAATCTCTTTATTGATATTATTATTTAAAAATACTATTTTTACATCAATTTGATGAACTTATAAATCATTTATTGATGCTAAAGTAAACAATATTCTAATAGAACTTTTTCTTGCTACATGTGCATATGTATCAAAATAATCAATTCTTTTTTTTTTTTTTGTTTAAAACCTTTAACTACTAGTCTAATTTTAAAAGTATTAAGAGTTCTATTAACATGGTACTTCCTTCTAAATACCTATTTATAACTAATAGAATTAGAGTTAGGTGGTAAATCCACAAGCTACGAAGTATAGTTAAATATAATATAATCCATTTTATCATTTATAACTTCTTTCCAAAAATTAGAATCCTTTGAAGATATAACTTCTTTAAAATTTTTAGGATCATCTTCAACATATAGAATTATAAGTATTTTTTTAATGAATTTATCTCTATTTTCTTTTACTAAATAACAAAAATAAACATATTGAGAATCTATTTCATTAGGTCTTAAATCTTTTATCTTTTGCATTCTTTTACTTTTCTGAGGCTCAAAAGATTAATCAACAATTTTGGGAGATCTTCCTACTTCTTATTCTTCGTTTATATGAGTCTTTTTTTCATACTCATTAGTTAAAGTTTGATAATTATTTTAAAAAAAATAATAAATTCTCAAAGAATTCTACATCTCTAAATTTTATTATCACATTTGATTCTACATTTAAGAGTCTACATGTCTTGCTATTTGTAATGTATCCTACAAATATACATTTGATTCCTGTCATACCTAACTTAGTTTTTTTATGATCTATATTCTTGCAATATACAAGACACCTCCATATTTTGAAATAATCAATATTTGGTTTTCTTCCTTTCTATAACTCATACAGAGAGATTTTATTTTTCTTTAAAACAATTTTATTAATAATATAATGTGCAACAAATAAAGCTTCTCTCTATAAATTACATAGTAATTTAGTATTTAATAACATGACATTTATCATATCAAGAAAGATTCTATTTTCTCTTTCTACTAAATTATTTTGTTCAAGTATGCTTGGTGCAGAATATTGATGTATAATACTATGCTTTTCACAAAAAATATTAAAATTATTTGAAAAATATTCTCTTACTTTATCACATCTAAAAATTTTAATTTTTCTATTTAATTGATTTTCTACTTTTGTTTTATAATTTTTAAATGCATTCAAGACCTCATTTTTATACTTTAGTAAATATACATATGTATAACTAGAACAATCATTAATAAAAATAATAAAATATCTATTTTTTCCTTTAGTTAACATACTATTTAGTTCATAAATATTTAAATACACAAGTTTTAATAATTTAGAAGTTCTTTGAACACTTTGATAAGGTTTCTTAACCATTTTAAATATAACATATATTTCACATTTTTTAAACTTATTAGTATCACAATCAATTAAACTACATTTAACCATTCTTCTCATATTTAAATATCAATGTGTGTTAATCTACCTTACCATAAAGAAATAGAATTAAGCATAAAAGCAGAATATATATTCTTATTAAATATTATTTTCCTAAAAGACCTTACTTACTAAATTCCTATTTATATCGGGCATATAAAGTATATTTGTTAAAGTAATTTATTTTTTGAAGTGAAAACAAGTTCCACATTCCTTTTGCCAAATACTTTATAGCATACTTCATTTTCCATTTGAATTTTTTGTCCATCAATAACATCTTGGTATATCTTAAATAATGACTTATCATAGGAGATATGAATAGTAACACATGTATTATACCATCATTCTGAAATTTTGCCTTGAATAGTATTGATTTTGCTCACAGTAATGATAATTGCCTCTTTTTGAATGGAATTTACTTTTACTTCTTCATTTGACTTCTTTCAAAACTTGCAATCTTAGGCATAATACTCTGATTTGTCACAGACAAAACATGACCCTTTGGCCTTTTTATTATTGTGGGGTGTTTTTGAATTTTTCTACTTCTAGACTCAAATTATGATTACTTTTTTTTGGATTGTTTAAGCTTGCTCACAACATTGGCTTTTAAAGTGCCATCATAAAGATTTTTAACCTTATCTCTTGCCATTGATTCTTCTTTAATGCAAAGATGTTTATGAATTTGTTCTAAAGAAAATATTTTGGATTTGGGAAGAATCTTCTTCTTATAGCCTTTTCATGTTTATGGTAACTTTGCAATTATTACACCAACTTGAAAAGTCTCAGGAAGTTCAAATTTCACAACTCTCAATTTATTAACAATTACTTACAATTCATGTACTAAAGGCAATATAGGTGTATCATCAATCATCTTAAAATCAAAATATTTAGAAATTAAAAATTTCTTGGTACCTTCCTCCTCTACTTTATATTTTAATTCTAATGTATTCTGAATCTCCATTGAAGATAGAGTATTGGTGTAAATATCATATAAATGATTTGAAAGTGCGTTGAGGATATGGCCACAACATATGAGTTTATTTTCAAATCATTTTTTTTTCATTCAGCCTTCACTTGAATAGTTCTTCTTCTACTGTAGGTTTTGGAATTGATTCCAAATTAAGATCCAACACAAAAATTCTTCAAAACAGTTAGCAAGAATTTTAATTTTTCTTGTCAACAAGTGAAGTTTGTTCCATCAAAATGATCCAACTTGACCATGTCTTGATTCATTAACTTGATGGTGGCAACAAAAGTTTCAATCTTCATCAAATAACACTTTCAGATTGTTGGTAAACTTATTCAAATGAAGACTTGAAATGCGTATTGAATATACTCTCCTTAAAGTGTTATTTGCTTCCTCTTGGTTTGAAATTGTTTGTGAGATTTCATAGTAAATCACTTTTAGGATATAAGAAGTCTTGAGATGAATTTGACATCAAGCAATAGTAAAGAATTCACAAAAAAATAAGAACGCAATTGTATCTCTAAAAAATGAAGAAGAAAATAGAAAGTTTAAGAATATATTGTATATCTTATATATTTTGCAAGCCATCTCATATTTCTATTTATAAATATGCATATAACGTGCTATAATAACATCTCAATTCATGAGATATGTTTATTTACATCTATTGGATTAACTTTTAAACTTAATTAATAGTGTAAATTGAATTAAAAAAATGAAACAACATAATAAAAAATCATGATTGTTCAGCTAAGGTTACGATCTTGAAAAATTGGCATATCTTGAAAAACTGGCATTGCAGCTCTATGTATATAACCCTAAAAACCAATGAAAATAGAGTACCAGGCATTGCGAGGACAAGGCTTCTGCCTTGGCTTCTAATTTTCATGCTTCGGGCGCCGCGGCTCGGGGAGCTGAGGCCGCAGTCCGGAGGTTACTGCCTTGGCCATACACGTGCATGCATAATCTTACTTCCATTCTTCATTTATGTCTTTTGTTTTGGCATGTTTTCCATGCAAAACTTTAATTGTTCCGTGCATAATTCTTCATGCAAAGTTATATATTCATGCGTAATTATTATATTTAAACAAATCCAACAGAAAGTTCGTATTTCCCACAGTCATTTTGGATCCGCTCTATCGGGCTCACCCTTCCATCCTTGTCCTTCAATGGATTTATTTATTGGAATAATAACTGGAAATAAATGGTAAAATGAATTCAATAAACAAACAAAACTTAATTAGGTTGGATGTTACACTTTTTAAGTTAAATAATAATATGGTATATTTGTATGTGTCATAGTCATAACCTATCTATTACTTACAGCAGAGGGTCAAAATACAAAACTAGAAAGGAAAGAGACTATTGACCATTCAAGCAGATTTGTTGCATGTCCGCCAAACTACAAACACCAATGCATCTGGTGTCTCGCATTCAAGCATTTGCTGTTTGGGCAAAGATTATTACCGTTGAATCCAATGCTGTAACATTTTTCCCATTATTTAGTGATGATCCCGCCAAAGTCGGATTTTCGTACATACTCGAATTTCCCTTAAATTATCCAATTGTCTCCTAAATTTGTCCCAACCTTTTTACTGGTTCTCCAATTATGGATTGAACAAAAACAATGCTGACTTCCAAACCCAGGTCCAGGTACTACTGTTTTTAACCATATTTCAGTTTTAATTAGTTGGTAGTCTGCTCTGTTTCCCATTATATGCTTTAGTCATTTTCACACTTTCAGCCTTGATGGGCTATTTAAGTTGATATCAGCTCGCTTAATTCATTCGCAGTTTTTGATTATTTCAAAAGATTTTTGGTTTTCTATCGGCGTCCTATTCCAAAGATATTCCAGGAAGCAACCTTTTGATTGGTTTTATCTACGACCATCTTTGCAACAAAATCGATCAAAAGAGAGCTTTTCAACTCACTATACCTGAACAAATTCCTGAGGTACGATATTTTCCTTCTTTTCTGTTTGTTTTGCAAGAAATTGATAGATTTTGTTTGGTAATTGTGGATGTCCTTGTAATTAATCATATTTCGGATAACTTTTTGATTAACTGGGAGTGGGATTTGGTTTATATTGAAGAGAAAAGAAATTGCTTTGTGTTTCATTTGATATGATGATGATGGTGGTGATGATTTTTACGAAACATGATTTTGGTGGAAACCGATTGTTCTGAATTTTGAAGATGCAGCAGCAGATGAGAGCTGATCATAACATGTTTAAGACAACGGAGGAGCGATTAGATGCAACAGAACAAGAGAGAGATCGAGCTCTTGATGAGCTTCATGAGATGAAGAAGTTGGCTCAAGAGGCTAACATGAGGCTTAGTGAAACGATGTCCACTAGTCAGGTTGCGTCTCTGGAAGCGGCGAATGAAACATTGAGTCAAGAATTGAAGGTAAAAGAAAAGAATATTGAAACATTGACAAATGAATTTGGAAAGGCAAAAACGGAATTGGAGATAAAATTAGTAGAGAAAGATGCATCGTTGGATGAGTTTAAAGGAACATTGAGTAGTGCAATATCAGCAGAAGCTCACGCCATGAGTTTGTATTCTGAAACTAAGAAGAGGCTTCAGGAAGAACAGGTTGATATAGAAAAAGGGAAGGAATCTGAAAAACAGATGTTTGATTCCTTTGTTGCCCAAACCAAACAGCTTGAGCAGACAAAGATCTTGTTTGAAGAATCAAAGCTTGAAATTGATTCTCTTCGTGAAAAGTTAAAGAAATTGGAGGGTTCATCTGGGAAAAACCAAAGAGATTTTGATGCATCTCAAACTTGGGTTGACGATTCAAAACAAACAATTGAAAGTGTCAAGTCTGAGCCTCAATTGGCAAAAGAGAATCTTGGTCATTCACAAGAGAATGAGAAGGGTTCTTCTTTGAGGGTCAAGTGTATTCTTGAGGAGCCAAGCATGCTAAAGAATGAACTGAATTTCTCTAGTGAAGCAGAAGAGAACAATAGGAAGGCCACGGACGATCTAGCATTAGTACTTAAAGAAGTTGCATCAGAAGCCAACAGTGTGAAGGAAAAACTTGCCTCAACCGAAGCGGAGCTTTATTCCAACAAATCTGAGGCAGAAGAATTAAAATTGAAGTTGGGGAGCATCGAGGACGGGTATAAGACACATTTGGTTGGGCTGAAGAAAGAAGCCAACCTGTACAAAAATACTGCTGAGAGGTTGAGAATGGAAGCTGAAGAATCACTCATGGCGTGGAGTCAGAAAGAGACTGGCTTTGTTGAGTGTATCAAAAGAGCAGAGGATGAACGAGATGCTGTACAACAAGAAAATAGTAACATTCTTTTGTCACTTAGAGAATCCGAGAACAAGACCAGGATGGCAAAGGAAGAGATTCTCAGATTGCGTGATATAATGAAACAGGCCATAAATGAAGCTAATGTTGCAAAAGAAGCTTCTGAGATTGCTAGGACAGAAAACTCTCAGCTCCAGGATGCCTTGCTTGCCAAGGAAGAGGCTCTGAATTTTATTTCCCGAGAGAACGAAAACCTAAAAATGAATGAAGCTGCATCTATTGAAAGTATCAAGGAGTTGAAGCGTTTTCTCTCTGACTCGCGAGGCAAAAAGTCTGAATCATCAACCAAGGAGCTGAAACTGGAGGATACAGAACAAGGTAACAAATTAAAGCCCTCGAATTCAAAGGATATGGAGCATAAAAATGGGAAGAAACTGAAAGAAGGTTTGAATATCAATATCAAGGAGGTGAAAATGACAAATAAACTAGAGGATATGGAAGGGAATGCAAACAAGGATGAAGACACAGAGCTGCCCAACAAACACAGAAACGTCGAAGGTGCTGACGCTGTTAAGGCTGACCCCCCCGCTTAGTGGCTCAATATTTGATATAAATTCACCCGGCTCTGCAAGTCATCATCGGAGAAAGTCGTCCATTTCTTTCTCGGGGGATGGAAAAACTCTAATTTCAGAAGATGTGGATAATATGGAAGGGGCACATTTGGATGATTCAGATGGCGATAAAAGCACAAGAAAGAAAAGAGCATTGATGTGGAGATTCGGAGACATACGGATGAGAAGAAGTTCTCACAAAAAGGAACCTTCGCTTGATTAAATATGTATGCATATGTACGTGTGACCGAAAATTTTATACACACTACTTGTAGTTTTGATTTTTATAGGAGATTGATTGTTTGTATAGATTTTTCATACAAAATTTGGAGCTGTTGCAATCACAATCTGGGCATGCTCCCTTTCTTTTTTTTTCATCCCTAAAAATATTCATTGCTTTGGTTTAGATTTTATGATTTATTGTAGTCGTCCAAATAATTGTATCTGCTCGTCAAGTTGTGTTCTTTTGGTAAATTTCAAAATAAATTATCTGTATTTTTGCAATAAAAAGATCTCCGAATTTTACAAAAATATATATGGTAAGATTTTATTTGGTAAATATGTATTAGTAATATGATATATTTATATCATTTTAGGATATTATTTAATTTATTCCTTTATTTATTGATAAACACTAATGCTCATCATAATTAAAAAAACCTAAATTTTGACGGTAGAATATGTTAAAGGGTGAAATGTGTTTTACATAATTAAATACTTAAATTATCAAAAAATTAAAATAAATCAAAACTTACTGGCTCTAGATCAATAGTTCTTAGACAACTTAATAACATAAAAAAAAAATAACTATAAATAAATTTCAAAGCAATAAGTAATAGTAAAAAAAAGATAGGAATTTGTTAACGAAAAAAAATTTAATGAAAAACTCTTTACATTGTAAAAAACTTTGGCTACTAACAAAAATTACTAAAATATTTCATTAGTAAAAAACTTACAGTTGATAATTTCTTGTAAGAATTTTTATAATTTAATTCTGATTAACTCTTATGAATGACTGGTTTTAAGTTATATAATCTTTTGAATTTTAAAATATTTATTTTTTAACTTAATTTTTGAATGACACATTTATATAGTTAGAATCTCTAACCATAAACAACAATACGAACTTTGAAAGTTTCTAAGATAGAATTTTGTGAATGAAGATATGATGATGGCTATTAAGAGAAAAAACTGATCAAATCTCATTAATTTGAAATATATTAATTTCTCTCACAAAGAAATCAAGAAAGAAAAACTTTCTTGTACTCAAAGATATTTTCTTTGCTCAAAAAACCTAAAAACGTAAAGTGATCGTCACACCTGCCAGGTTAAACTTTTCTAAGAATTTATTTTCTTTATTACGAAGTTATTGTTCACATGTTATTACTTAATTTGCGCTTTGCCCGTTCTATCTATCCAATTTGCATTCATTGAAATTCTAGTTAGAAAGTTATGACATTGGTGACATTGATTGGGTAATGCTGATAATATTTGAACCAAATTCTTCTAATGGTTTTGTTATACTCACCGAGAGGTTCTACCAATGTGCTTTAGTTTTTAAAAAAAGGTTGGAGTTGGTTGAAATTTGATGAAGTGTCAAAAATTGGATTGAGGTAAGCTTAGCGATGGTAGAATGACAATAAAGAGTAAATTTTATGTGTCATGCTCCGATCTGAAGGATGCCACATGATATTAGTTGCATACCTTTGTGATACGCTCCATTAGTATGGAGTGTTTCTTGAGAGTTTACAAGGCTTTTAAGTATTATATACTTCATTCAGATAAATAAAATACACTCTTACCCACACATGCACACATATATGTACACACACATATATACATATACATATGAAAATTAATATTTAAACTATTTATCACATTTAAAATCACTACAGTATAAGTGCTTATAAAATTTCAAAGAAGAAAACGAATAAAATATTTTTAATTTAAATAATATATAAGGTGCATATTATAAAATTATGAAATATAGTGTGAAAACATTTTAAGATTAGACCTCAAGAAAAATAAGATGAGTTTAGGCCTTTATATCCAATAATATTGAAATTACAATATTCACCACCATTACGAAAAAATAAGTGCAAGCCCTAACATGATAGTAATAAAGTAAGGGAAGTGAGTATAACATATAATTAGTGTGTAAATAGTTAATAATGTAAACTCATAAGGTTTGGAAGTATTAAAATACTAAAACAATTTATAAATTATGATCATTTACTTAGCAAATTTCACATCATCTCAAAATCAGTTATACAATCAAAAATATATTATAAAATATTTGTTTAGGCCTGTATTTGTTTTCTTTATAAATGATCGAACTTGTTCTTTCTTAATATGTCACTATGGTTGAGGTAAACATTTAAGAACAATAATAAATTTTGTTACATTAAAAATTTTAAAATTATTAAATTATACAAAATTTATTTCATATTTTAATTTATAAAATCAGTTTATAAATATTAGTTTGTTAAATTACGGCTTGACTCACTAATATTGGCTCGAGTAGCCACATTGTGACAATCGTAACATTCTTCATTACCTTTATTAGGTGGGCTCTACAATAACATTATCCCTTATACTAGCTTCACCTAGCGTCCTATTACTTATGCGGCTTTTACAAAAGTTCATCCATAAACTATTTCTTATAGTACTACAACAATACCAATACCTTAACAATAAATGAGGTTTATAAAACTAAGCATTTAAAAGATATACATATATATATATATATATCCTAAAAGTCTGTTCAATAAAACATAGTTATAAGTATATAAAACAGTAATAAATATTCAATTCATAAGCCTTATTTAGTGTCAAATCATTTATATACTAATTTAGTATCCCAATAATTCAAAATAGTTTAAAATAATTTATTAAAACAAAAGCATGAATTTGAATTAGTTACTTAATAAATTAAACACTACATATTATTCACTCATTGTTTAGAGAAGGGTGTACATTATCTAATTAAACCTCGCACTAGTTTAGGTCTCTTTCCAAAATATCGGCGCTTAAAGGACACATATGTATTTCTATTAAAATATAAACTTTACTAAAATACTCGTCTACCTTAATATGTAATATGTATGCATGATGAATATAAATATCTACCTTAACATATAAATTGAGACTCTAGTCTATACAAAATTATTTATAAAAAATAATAAGATTTTTAGTCAAAATCGATCTTTCAAGGTAGTGTAATAATTTTAGAAAATATAAGGTTAAACCAGACTTTCTAAATTTTCTAATAATTTTTGAATTACTCAATTTCAAAATCATTTGAGAATTCAAAAGTGATTTGCAAAACAGGGCAACAGAATGCTTAGCGTTACAGTTTCAAGTCAATAGCACCATGGCATGCTACAGTATCCATACTACAGTATTTTCCATAATACTTTATGAAATTTGGAAAATAAAAACTCTAAGGTTGCAGCACCCTATTGAATTTTCGTACAGTGAGAAACAACGAGAAATAAGATATAATAAAAAATAAGTGTTTTTGACAAAGCAAATAAACTCTGAATCAGTCCTATAAGTACTCATTAGAAAGTTTTTGAAAAGTGCTACAACTTTGTCTTGAATAAAATTTATTTAAAAATATTTCTATTTTTCGTAAAATAAGGCAAACTAGAAGAAGGTTGAAATTTGTGAAAATTTGTTTCATCCCCCATCAATAATAAATTCATCTCTTATCTAATCAGTTTAAAATCAAACATTAAACTTAGTTTCTGAACATCAAATACAACCATTCTGAACTACAATCAAGTCTCAAAATATATTTCAAATCAAAATCTAATTCAACATTAACCTAACATAAAATTAATAACTTTTGTCATTTAACTAATTTTCATACAACAAAATCTTATGGCAAAGGTTTTTTAATTCTCATACAACTCATAATCATCCTCCAACATCAAGATTAAGTCCAAATGCAAAAGAATAAATCATAATACATAAATATTCATTTTAACATTTAAGTTAAAATAACTAAATAAAAGAAAATTAAAGTTTTAGAATGGTCAATAATTTTACCAAAACTTAATAGAAGTGCTATAAATTTATGATCAATTGTTGAACTAAACTTACCCAATTTAAGGTTTAAAACTCCAACTAATTTCTAGAGAGAGAGTGAAACTTTTGAAAAAAAGAGATAGGGAAATAAGATGAATGTAACATCCTCAAATTTAGGTATTCATCTGAAACCTTAATATAATTACTTTTGTAGTATATATTGAGTTTTGGATTTTGAAATATATAAGATAATTTTTGGAACCTTGGTTAGAGCCATTTTAGCAAAAAAAAAAAAAGAGTCAAAATAACGGTAAAGGGCAAAACTGTTATTTTAGGTGGGTGTCGATGAATCAAATGAGAGACGATTGAGTTAAGGGTTGTATTTTATTTATTACTGGAGAAAAATATAGGTTGGATAACCTTAGAATGGCAAGAATCGCCAGTTTGCCGAAAAAGAATAATTTTGTCAAAAAGGCAAAATGGTCAATTTGCCAGGGCCACAAAGGTCATATTGAAACCTAAATTTTTAAAAATATTAGAAATACTGTTAAAAGTATGTAGAAAGAAACAAAATCAAATTTAAACAAGAATACCATTAGAAAAGAGAAAAAAAAGGACCAAAACGATAATTTCCTTTTCTAGGGGCAAAATGATCATTTCATTAAAAATTTTCTAATTTCGAGTTACTAAAATCTAATGGACTAAAGTGAAAGAATTTGAAAATAACTTAAGTAGACTCATAATTTTCTTGAGAGTCAAATGTAAGTTTTGAAAAGTTATTAGACAAAAGTGTAATTTTTACAAAAATATAAAATTGGATGCATTCTTCATTTTTCTCTCTCTCTTCCCGTAAGGCCTTCTCTTTATTCTCTTTCAAAAATTTTCAATTTTCTTAAAAAAATCAAGCAAAATATCACAATCTATCCGATTAAACAAGTTATCGTAGAAAGAAAAATTGTTCTTGGCGTTGAGAGTTTTAATTTGACGATAAAAGTTCTTGATTTCATTAAGTTTTAGTTTTTGAACTTATTAAAAATGTAATTTAAATAGTAATTTTATGGTTTAAATGGTGTTTTAGGTATTTTTTTTACCTTGAATTTGGTGCAATAGCCATCACCTTTGGATTTGAGGTAAGAACCATAAATCGTAACTTTATAATTTAGAGGTTTTGTAGAATTGATGTATAATTTATGAAATTGAGTGTTTGAAAAGTATATTAAAGTGAATAGAATTGTATAAATAAAAAAAAAAATTTAGTTTATAGATAATAGGATATATTCGGTCACTATTTATAGAGTACTTAAATACTTGATTTTAATGTGTTTTGATATGTTTAAATGTGTATAAATGTGTTTGGGAATAAATAAAATTGGTAGGAATTGGTTTAGATGTGCAAAATAGAAGAAAAATAGAAAAAAAGGGCAAAATGGTCCATTTTGGGCATTGTTTATTGGGGTATTAAATTATGATATTTTGATGTGTTTATGTGTTAATAATTGTATTAGGAATAAATGAAATTAGTAGAAATTAGTTTGGATGTGTAAAATGAAAGAAAAATAGAAAAAGGGCAAAATAGTCTATTTTAGATACTATTCATTCAATGTTAAATTATATTAATTTGAAGTGTTTATGTATTAATAATTGTATTGTAATACAAGAAAATTGGTAAAAATTAGGTTGGATGTGTAAAACGAAAGAAAAATAGAAAAAGGGTAAAATTATCCAATTAGAGTATTGTTCAATTGATTTTGGGTTATCATTTTGGTCAAGTGAATGTGTGTTGATTAATTAAGTATATATGTAAATAATTGAAAATTGATTACGTAAAAAAAAAAAAAGAAGAAAGAAAATTCCATTGTTGGAGAATAGGTATGGGTGTGGAATTTAAAAGTATTTTAAATGGTTGAT
>CP135532.1:4609953-4627202 GCA_032402905.1 Khaya senegalensis
CACACAAGATTCCCTCCTTTCAGAAAATTTCAAAACCCCACCAAAATTTTCAACCTTCCCGCCTTTCCTCTCTGCTCATCTTTATTTACATCCCAATTCCTCATCCTCACAACAAATCTTTCAATTTTCATTTCTTCAAATCTCTCGAGAAACAAACAAGCAGTTCTGTTCAACTCAATGGCTCGCACGAAGCAAACCGCTCGCAAGTCTACCGGAGGCAAGGCCCCAAGAAAACAATTGGCAACCAAAGCGGCGAGGAAATCGGCACCGGCGACAGGTGGAGTGAAGAAGCCTCACAGGTTCCGTCCTGGCACAGTTGCACTTCGTGAGATCAGAAAGTACCAGAAGAGTACTGAGCTTCTTATTAGGAAACTGCCGTTCCAGAGGCTGGTGAGGGAAATCGCCCAGGATTTCAAGACAGATCTGAGGTTCCAGAGCAGCGCTGTGGCAGCTCTTCAGGAGGCTGCTGAGGCGTACTTGGTTGGACTGTTTGAGGATACTAATCTGTGTGCTATTCATGCGAAGAGGGTTACTATTATGCCTAAGGATATTCAGCTTGCTAGAAGAATAAGGGGTGAAAGGGCTTAGGGGTTTTACGAATTGTGTTTTATTTTTTTTTTTTTTATTTTGCTTCTAAATTAGTCTTGTGGTTTAATACTAGTAAGTGGGTATGTAAGTTTGGAAGTCTAATCGCTGGATTAGATTGAATTTAGTTTGTATCTAATGTGTTTGTTACAATTTCTACAACGGTTATTTAGCTAACGAGTCTATCTTTTATTTATATTCGATGTTCTGAATCTGTCTCTGTTGGAAAGAATTTTATATAATTTGCATTGTTTTGAGATCACTGTTATGTATAGATGTCTGTTAGATGGCCTTTATCTTGGATGAACTTAGTATTGCATTGGTTATGTTTCTTCAAATCACAATGGTGCCTGGATTTGCTCCTTCAATTGATGATGATGGGGAACTTTTAAGTACTTTGTAAGCATCATACCATCAGGCTTTGATTGGATTCGTTACCCGTAAGGTGATTAATAGTGATCATAAACTTAAGATGAGATCAAAGATGACTCTGCCAAATCCCTTATTCCAATCACAGAAGAAAATTAGCAACAGTGAATGAAGTTGGTTACCTAAGTTAAACATTATTAAATTACATTCAACCAGCCGGGACATAAATTTGGGAAAAATTACATACATACAAAGTATAGCAATACCAGAGCACAAAAGCTAGCCTCTAGGGAACCAAGATTATGCCATAAACTGCCTGACAGTGCCAAATATTTTTCATTGTAAACGAAGCCAGCAATTCGTGAGCGCACATGTTAAATAGTTTAATTTCATATTTAAAGTAATATCTCTTGAGGAGCATTTGACGTTGAACACACTCCGTTGTTTTGTTTTTGTGCGCTCCGCCACTTATTTCTTTACATTCATTGGGTAACAAAGTTGCAATTAACCACTTAATATTTCAAAGCCGGCTTCTAATTGTGTATCACTCGAATATAAAACACTTGTTCTGTCTCTTCCATGGAGCTTTAAGTATAAATAGGAGGGTAAGGGTTTAAGGAATTCGTAACTGAGAAGAGATTGGGAGTTCTACTAAGGAAGATTAAGAAAATTTAATACAGCAAAATATGGCCAACAACAAAAACTTGCATGTTTTTCAATTTTGCTATGGTGCTTGCTCTTCTCCTCATTGTCTCTGTCTGAAGGCCACACCTTTGGCAGTAAGTATTCCTAGACCAGACATCAAATTTTTTATATTAGCAGATGGATTAACTTCACCTTTCTTACACATTCAGTACAGCATTTGTTATTACATTCATGATAAACATTGCTATATAATAATTTTACGGATCTTTAAATTTTTATAATGAAATGTGCCGTTGGGATTGGAAAGTCCGCACCAAAACGTGATTCAGTTTTCGGCGCGGAAGAAGGAAATACTTGCTTTGACATTACACGGATGTTCAACTTAACTACTGATTTCTTCTATTCAATCGACCCAAATCTCAATTGTGATGCACTAGTCGTTGGTCAATGGTTCTGTTTTTCCGGCAGAGCTTAAGCTGGCTTAACAAAGTAATGCCTTCACAGTTACCGGTGTTGTGTTGTTGAATTTCAGTTGATTTCTGAATTTGATATTAATAATTAAGTTGATTGTCAGTCAGGGAAAGCAATTTAGAGTTGCACTATTGGTTTGTCGTTTACAGTCTGCACTGATATGAAATTCCAATTAGCTAAAGATCAGATTTCATTGCTTGTTGCTGATCGCTCACTTATGGGGTCCTTTCTTGAACGTTTTACCTGTATTGTTATTGTATCACCCCCTCGCATTCCTCCTTTTTTTTTTTTTTTTTCATGTTTTTTATTTTTGAATTCTAGTTCTAAAATTAAACACGTTCTTCCACAGATTCCAACAAAATGAAGTGTCACCTTTTCCACTACAAACCAGATTCCGACTTGTGTTTTTGTCAAGTACTCCAAAATAATTTGAAAAGTGCTGCGGCTCTTGCATCTGGAACTTTGATCATATGATGTTGATATAGATCTAACTCGATTACCCTGATCTAATTTTATATTCCATACAGTTCCTAATCCAAGAAATTCATTATTTTTCATTTGCAATAGAAGAAAAGTTAGAACTCCTGTGGCTGAATTAATAACAAAGAGAAGGGAAAATCTAAAAACAGTGTAATCATTGTCATTTTCTGAAACGGTAAGGCAAAGGGCACAAGGACATGAGTGGAGAAACCAGGCTAGAAAGCAGAAACCGAGCCCCATATTCTTTTGCTTCAATGTACATCCAGAAAAACCCTAATTTTTCCCCTTATGCGCATGCTGCATATAATATACAAAACAAAGACAAGAAAAATAAAATCTAGTGTTAGTGTGTGGTGGGTCTTTAAAAAGCTTTGCTCATACACTTTAGAGTCCCAAACTGAACAAGGTCATTAGAAAATTGAAAAGAATGTAGCATAACTAGATAAAGTAGCTCACGGGAACAGTGATGCACTGGTGACCGGTGGGCTTGTGATCGTACGGATTTTTCTCAACCACGCTGGCCTTTGCTCGCTCTCTCTATATACTGCACTTTCCTTTAGACTCGAAAGAAAAAGCGAAGAAGAAAATAGTGGATAGTAATCATTGACAGAAGGGGAGGAGGGACCTCAATTATGTGAAGGTAATTCCGTCCACTATGCGTGGTTACTTCCTTTGTTTCAAAAAGCACATGTTCTTTCATGAAACTAGTAAACACATTTCCTTCAATTTCAATCTTTTTTATATCAAATTTCATTAATCAATAATTAAAAATCGATTAAGAGTATGTTAAGAATCAAAATGCAGTGACTTTCATATCATAGTTATTGCAGTATAAATTATTAGATGTTAAGAATAAGTAGAAAAGAAACAAAATTATTCACTCAATATTTAACTATTTTACTTACTTCAAGTTATGTCTAGCAATAGAAGAAAAATAATTGTTACATTTATTTTGACAAGAAAGTAAAAGTAAAATTTGTTGCCATTATTTGTGATGTATGTCATTTTTATTCAAGTCTTTGAATTAGTATTTATTTTTCACTTGCAAAAGTTTTAGTAATTTTTCATTTTCAGTAATTTTTTATTTTTTTCAAAAAAAAAAACCCTAAGAGAATAACTTTTTGATTAGTTTGTTTAGAAAAATAGTTGTTAAATTTTATATTTTTATCAAAAATCTAACAAAAATTTATTTTTATAAAATTTAATATTATTTTTAAATTTATCACTTAATTAAAAATATTTTAATTTAAATAAAGAAAATAAAAGTTTAACACTTTTCTTAAACTAAATATTTATATCACTTGATAATTTTTGTATTTCTTTCTTATCATATTATTTATTTTTAATCTTTTGTAAACACGGTCTTTTAAATATCGAAACAAGTGATAGACAAGTTGAAGTTAACAACTGGCCAGTATACTTAATTAATTATCAACGAACACCGAATTCAGTTCATTGAATTCATAATGATTAGACATATATCTATCTTTGCCACATTTCATTCAGTGTTTGATGTATGCATTATTTTGGATTAGACTATAACGATACTTCATTANTCATTTAGTGTTTGATGTATGCATTATTTTGGATTAGACTATAACGATACTTCATTAGTGAGTAATGAAACATTGCATGTTCTCATTTTAAGTCCTAATCCCGTGTATTACTTTACTTTATCTATCTTGAATTAGAAGTTGAACTTTTTTTTTTTTTAATTATATATAATTATTCAATTAATTAAACACCCCATTTGCAGGTTATTTGTAAACAAGAGTTATAATAATTTGGTATTTGGTTATGATAGTATTAAAGGTTCTCTGTAACAATAATTTAGAAAACCAAAAACAATTAGAACAAAAAACCCCTCATTTCTCTATATAAACCACAAACCATCTTTAACAACCTAAGCCTCTCACATTCTCCTCAAAAGAACATGGTCGTCTCTTATTCAACCATCGGTGCCACCAACTTAGCCACCAGTGCCACTGCCATTAAGTGCCAAAAACAAGTCCGGTCATGGAGGCTTCTCCATTATCTCATGAAATTCCTCATTCCAACCTGCAACTGCACTAATTTCATAGAAGAAAAAGATTTCATCAAAGAAGCAAACTACGCTCACAACGTTTGTTATCGACAACCCAGCTTCAGTTCATCTTCTTCCTCCAACATCATTACAGGGACACTATTCGGCTACCGCCGAGGAAAAGTGAGATTCTGTATCCAAACTAACTCCAAACCCAACAATCCCAGTCTTCTTCTTGACCTTGCTGTTCCCACAACGATACTAGCGAGAGAAATGCAAGGTGGGCTTTTGCGTATTGCGCTGGAGAGCACAACTTTCGGATATGGCGGAAATGCTCAGTCGCTTATGTCGACGCCGGTGTGGAGTATGTATTGCAATGGGAGGAAAGTTGGGTACGCAGTGAAACGTAAAATATCAAAAGCTGATATGGATTAGTTAAGAATAATGGAGTCAGTTGTTGTTGGTGCTGGCCTTATTAGTGGAAAGGAACTCGATCACGACGAAGAACTTGTGTACTTGAGAGTAAATTTTAAGAGAGTGTGTGGATCTTCTGATTCAGAATCTTATCATCTGATCGATCCCGATGGAAATATCGGTCAGGAGCTTAGTATTTTCTTTTTTGGTTTTCGCTGAACTTGGTTTAATTTGCTTTATCCATGCATGGAGGTCTCATTTTCAAGCCTTCAGTGTGAAACATATTGGTGATACAATCATTTGGGGTGTTTTATTATAACCCTTTTTTAAGCTGTGTGCTTGTATGGCTTTTCTTTGTGTCACTAAGAATTTCATTTTTTTTTTCTCTTGTTTACGGATGAATATTTGGGTCACCAAGTCTCTAAAGGCTTTTGTAATATAAAAATAATATATATATTTTTGGTATGTTAAGCAATATGAAAGTGAATGTTTTCGCTCATAAGCTTGCTTCTTCTTATTTTTTTAGAAAGAAGGGAAAAAAAAAAAAAAAAAACAAAACACATTCCAGTCTAACCGCTGAAAACAAGCATCAAAACAAAGAAACTAAAAGAATCTGTAATTAAGAAATCCCAATGGCTTGAGGAGAGCTTCTTGAATGTAATTAGGAAACTAAGCGCATTAATTTGCTTCATAATTTCTTATCGTTTAAAGTATAAATGAACCTACATAATTACCCAAGTTGATATTTTGTGTCGATTTTGATGAACTTTTGGATACATGATACATCCATCGATCAAAAAATCTACTTGTGCTTGTCGCATCAAGAAAATGAAAGCTCAATATTCTTGTTTCGTGAGAAGAACAATAATGTTGGTAGCGGGACGGCTGGCTGCTCGCTCAAGCCCACCGACTTCGAGATGTGGTTGGGTTGTGACCTGCCGTCCAAATCAAATTGCAAATAATTTGAAAATTTTGGACTACCCGAATAATAATCTCATTTGTCTGTCGACAATTGTCCAGTACAAAATTCAAATATATGGTTAGAGTGCGCATATTTTGATTTGTAAGATCCAGTTGGTGAGAAAGAATAACTCCGTTTGCCAAATCCGACAAACCATCAGAAATCAGTCCAGGCGGCAATATGCTATCATTTCATTACATTCAAGATAACAGTCAAAGTTAACAAGTCTTAAAATGTCAAATTGTAAGTTAAATATTTTATATTACAAGTTCAATATACATGTAGTTGCACTATATTCCTTGATATTATATAGCCATGTACATGTAACACACTTTTAGTAAACTTGATTTGTTTATTTGTTTATATATATATATATATATATATATATATATATATTTTAACTTTAGGTAAGTGAACCCTTTTCATTTAAAACGAACACTTTATAACATGAGCTGTTGTTTATTCCTTTTGTCGTTATCAAGGAATGGACAACAGAGCGTTTGTGATACTGTGTGGCGCACATGGAATATGGATATCATTGATCCTATATATACATGCATACATATGTATGAATGTATGTATGTGCATTTTATCTCTTGTTAATTTTTTGATCCATTTCAACATGGTCTATTAACTATTAGCGGTGTCAATAACTAACTTTTGTGAAAAATTAAGTTGATGTGTATTCTATTTATCTATTTATTTATTTAAAAGAAAAAAATCATGAATCTCAGTCATTAGATAATTTCAATAGTTAACATTAATAAATACTTAATAATTGTAATATAATACAATTTAAAGAGTTTAATATTGAACAATTGATTGAACAATTAAAGTCCCTCTAAAGATAAATTCTTTAAATTATCTCATATTAGAATTACAAAATGTTCAAAACTTTTAAACATTGAAATTATACAATGGCTATGATTCATAGTTTATAGGTTTCTCAACATTGAAAAATTGAATTTTATAATAATAAAATCTTTCTGTAGTCACAATGTTGGAACCAAACTATTTTCATTATTATAAGAAGGTTATAATTTAAAGGAAGTTTAATTACAAAAATTATTATTTTGACTTAATTATTTTTAATGTAAGTGACATAAAAATTGTTGGATTGATTTTCATCTTATTTATAAATGTCTTTGTTTTCTGTTTTTATTACTAAAGAGCACTTCTAAAATTTTGTAATGTGACACAAACATCATTAAAAATTTTATAGATTATTATTGTTATTTTTTTTAATTACCTACTTTTAAAACAAAAAAAAATTTATTTTAAAACTAATAAATATAAATATTTTTAATGAAATTTTAAATACAGTCTCTACAAAAGTAGTTGATGTGAAATCACAAATAATTGCTAATTGATTTAAATACTATAAAATTAAAATTTCTAATATTGATGGATTACAAATTACAAAAAAAGTGAAAGAAGATAATTAATGAGTCATTGCATAATTAAGTGATTAGATTTAATAATTTTACTATATTAATTGAATAAATATTAATATCTTGCTCAATCATTCAAGTAAATAACAAGTTGTGTATAGTTTAACTTAAAAAGAAATTATTACTGTAATTAGATAATAAAAAGGAGATAATTTTGAGGATAATAGTACAAAAAATTCAATATCAAGATGCTCTAAATATGCTTAAGAAGTTAGAAATATTTTAATTTCAACAAAAAAATGTTCATTGAGTTATTATATACTCGTAAGTTCAAAAATGTGGTAACAACGCTAAAAATATATAATTATCCCAAATAACTTTGAAAATAAAAAAATTCTTTCTTTAATATAAAATAGCATTAATTTTTTAAGAAGAGATTATAAATAATTTATAACTTATTATGATGTAGAGTTTATTGTTATTTATAATAGAAAAATATTTTAACATGAATGTGTAGATATATATATATATATATATATATATATATAAAACCTTTTATCTATTGCGTTGTAAACAATGTCACATAATTATCCAATATATATATATATATATATATTTTCAACACAGTAATAATGTCATAGTCCCGAAATGTTGCCAAATAAATATGAGTAAAACATTTCAAAAAATAAATTATTAATAACCAAATATAATATAAGTTATGGTTGACATAATTTACTATGGTTTCAAACTTGTCACACTAAGCAATGATCTGCGACAAAGACAATAAACGTTGCCAAAAATAAAATGTCTTCAAAAGCAACAAATAATGAATGATTATGAAAGTGATTAAAATTAAAGTAACAAATAATATAATTTAGAAATCATTTATACAAAAGAAAAAAGTTTATACTTTGAGACAGGAGAAAAAAATTTCCATAGATACAAACAAAGGAGGCTCAAAGAGAGATAAAATATTTAAAATAAAATAAGAATCCTAATCTTAATGATAGAAGGTATCCTTGAAGAATTTTCAAAATATAAGTACAAATTTATATTAAATTTCTTGGTTTAAAGTGTTTTATGCACGGCCTTCCAATTAAAGGGAAAAAAAAAAAAGAAGAAATGGTTAATAGAAATAATATGAAAATTAAAGTTGTTTTGATTTTTGTGGGGAAAAAAAAGAAATTTAAAAAATAAAAAATTATAAAAATTGTGGTTTATAAAGAGAGATTAGTACTAATTTTTTTTTTTTGTAAATATTTAAATCTCATAAGGAGATAATATTTTAATTTTAATTAGAGGTTAGAATTTTAACTGTTATAATTTTTTTTTTTCTTTTTCACATAGTTTAAATACACAATCTTATTATTGATGATGTATGTTTTGGCTAAATTTAACTAAAAGATTGTATCATACTCTGTAATATGCTTTGAATTAGTGTTATTTTTGAAATTAAGGTGAATTTGCTGCGAAACTAAACATGCTTTTAAAAGATAGAATTTTTTAACTTAAAATTTTGATTTAAAATAATAACATTATTTTTTTATGATTAATACACAATATGTTAAATTAAACCCAATGGCTCACAAAAAGGCCCGTGAGTAAGGCCCTACCCATCTTTGCCATATAATTTAGCCAAGCCCATTTGGGTTTGTCCTGCAACTTGAAATACACAAAAATTTTTAAAATAAACAATATTTTGCCTTTTATTCTTTTTTTTTTCTTTTGAAGTTTTTAACAAAATTATTATTATCTTCCCCAAATATACTTCTTGATTCTAAAACTAGTTAGATAATTTTCATAACAGTTGAAAAAAATTTTAAACCTTTTCAATTTTTTTTTAAAAAATGTCTTGAAATCTTTTTGTTGGAGATAAAGGTCTTAAAAAAATTTATTGTTATTATATTTTAATTTTAAATATTTTTAAAGGGGTGTTATCTCATACTTCACTATCTATTATTATTATCTCTAAATTGCATATATTATATTCTTACAACTATACTATAAACATTTGGTATTTTTTTTTTCTTTTGTGATTATACTCATCAAATAAGAGTGATTGTGAACTAAGATTTTATTTTGGAGTTGAAGAGATCTGTCAATGTCTACACAAGAGAAGGATTTTTTAAGTTATGAGCAACACAATGTGTGACTCATTTCTAAGATTAAGTTTTTCTATTACTTTCTTGTTTAGTTTATAATTATATTGTTATTTGTCAATTTTATATTATAGAGTAAATTAGTTACTTAATATTATATTTTTAACAATCTAAAGTCACAAAAGATCTAAATAATTAGTTAAAAAATTATTTATTTAATATATATTTTTAATTGTGTCAGTTCTCTTACATGTTATTTATATTTTATTGTTTTATTATTTGCTCATATTTGTGTGATAATTAGTTGATATATAAATTCCATTGTTGTTAATTGTTAGCATATTTTTTATTGTGGGCATGTTATTATAATATTTCTTTTAGTTTGTTTGTTTTGTAGCAATTTTGTTTTGAAAAGAATATTAACATTTTCATTGATATGATAGTCTTATGTAATTTACAATTCTATCCAATTTTGTGGGTTTGTTAACTTTTTACATATTAAAAATAATATCTTTTTAGAATTTATTTTTATTTTAGTTTGTTTAAATTTAAAATATTTAAATTATTTTATTTATATTAAAAAATTCAAATTACTTTATATATTTTGATTAATTTAAAATTAATAGTTTTCTTTGAAGAAATTTTTTTTTTCCTTCAACTAAATTTGGTGTTAATTTTTTAAAGATATTAGTTTAACATATAAAGTTTTACTTTAATCATAATTTTAGATTATTGCCCTTTAAATAGAATTTATTTAAATATTTGTTTGTTGTCAAGTTAATTTCTTATTAAATTATTTGTTATTATATAGACTTCTTATATTCTTTACTCTTTAGAATTCTTTTATAAAATGAATAAATTCAAGGAAACAAACAGTGTTAAGCCAGAAAAAATTTAGTGGATAAATTTTAGGAAATGACAAAGACAACTGAATATTGGCTCAATGTTCTAAGTCCAATATCAGTCATTAAGCCAAATAATCAATAAAATCTATCAAGCCTTTGGCCCAATTATTGAATTGTCAATATATATATATATATATATATATATAAATTATCATTGTCATAATAGAATTTTGAGTTCTTTATCTGACTATCTATAGAATGTCTACAAATCTATTGAAAATACCTTTGATTTATGGAATACTCTTAAGCAAATTTATGGGATAGAAGATACTAGTATTAATAAATTTGATGTGTCTAACTTTAATAATTACAAAATGATAGATTCTAAACTTATTATAGATGAAATTCATGAATTTTAAGAACTTTTAAGAAAAGTTGAGAAATGTGATAAAAAATTTAGTAAAAGTTCTAAAATATCTTGTTTAACAGAGAGTTATCCTCTAATTAGTTTAGTTTTATTAAGTCTCTTATGTATAAATAAGGCGATCTTATCATGATGCAAGTGATAAATTTTTTTTAGGATAGAAGAGAATAGTATAACGAAACTTAGATATGACAAAGGTGGAGAATATATTCTTAGTGACTTTACTATATTTTATGAAGAAAATGAAATTATACATAAGCTAACACCACCATACACACAAAATTTAAAGAAAGAGTAAAATCGTGTTAATTATGCTAAATTCAATGTTGTTAAATTTTGATTTTTCCTATAACTTGTAGGGGGAAGCAATGTTATCTATATGTTTTATATTGAACAAAGTATTTATAAAAGATTATGAGAAACACTTATAAGATTTGAAAAAGTAGAGATCTTAACCTTAATAGTTTTAAAGTATGGGAATGTTTAGCAAAAATAAGTGTACTAAACCTTAAGAGAGAGAAAATGAGTCTAAAACTATAAATATTATCTTTATAAGTTATGCTAAAAATAATAGTGTTAATAAATTCTTAGTCATAAATTTTGAAATTAGTAAAATTTCTAATAGTACGGTGATAGAATTTAAAGAAACTACTTATTTTGAAGATATTTTTGTTTTTAGAAATAAGGCCGAAAAGCTAATAAGTTATGAAAATCCTTCTAAAAATAATCCTGTTGGTCCTTTAAAGGAATTGAGAAGTAAAAGACTAAGAAAAATTAAGAATTTTGGTGAAGAACTTTGTAATTTTCAAATTAAGAAAAAATCTTACAACTTCTAAAGAAGTTATGGTTTCTATAAATACTCTTTTTTAGAAAGAATCCATAAACAGTGAATTTGAGTCTATTATGCAAAAAAAATACTTGGATACTTCACAATTTTTCTTTTGGCAGCAAGGATATAGATTATAAATAGGTTTTCAAGAAAAAATTAAAGCATAATCATATTATAAATAAGTGTAAAATTAGTTTGGTTGCTAAAAGGTTCAATCAAAGAGTTAGATTATTTTAATACTTACTCACTTATTTTCAGTATTACGTTGATTAGAATATTAATAGCTATAGCATCAATTCGTAACTTAGTTATCATGGGATTGACTACGATACATAGGGGTACTGTTATCTCTCTTTTTTCAACTCCTCCAAAGGCTATTTGAAGTCTTTCCAAAGACTATTTTTAGTTTTTCCAAAATCATTTTAAGAACTATTCATTCATGTTTTAAATTTTTTTAATATATTTAAAATTTTTTATTGTATGTTTTAAGTACTATTTATTATTTGTTTTATATGTTTCAACATTTTTTTCTTCATTTTAAGTCTTATAAACACATAAAAAAAAACAAAAAAAGGACAATAGTACCCCCATGTACCATAGCCAACCCCAATTATCATTAAATAGATGTTAAGATTACTTTTTTATATGGAGACTTAAAAGACTTAGAAGAAGGGTGTGTGTGTGTGTGTGTGTGTGTGTATATATATATATATATATATATATATATATATATATATATATATGAGGCAACCTGAAGGTTTTTAGTAAAAAGATAAGAATATAAAGTTTGTAAGTTGATAAAATTTCTTTATGGTATTAAGCATGCTCTAAAATATTAGAAAGAAGGTGATGGAGCACGTGTTTTATTAAGTTTATATGTAGATGATATCTTGATTTTTAGGTCATATGTAGAGATAACAAATGATTTTAAATCATATCTTTTGAGAAATTTTGAAATAAAATATTTAAGCAAAGCTCATATTATTTTAGGAGTAAGGATTTGTAGGACACTAAAAGTATCTCTTTAGATCAAAGTACTTTTATAGAAAAAATGTTAAGAAAATTTGGATACTTTAACAGTTTTCTAATTTCTATGCCTTATAATTCTAATTTAAAATTGAAGAAAAATTAAGGTAAATCTGTATCTCAATTAAGGTATTAATAAATAATAAAATCTTTACCATACATAGCAAATAAAATTAGGTCTTATAGATTATATACTATGGGGGACTCAGTAAATACACTCATAATCCGAGTAATAAACATTAAAGTGTTTTAAAAAGGATATTTAAATATTTTAGAGAATCGATTGATTATTCATTATATTATCAAGGTTATCTCAATATGATTAAAAGATGAATTAATGTGAATTGAATAACTAATACCATAGATAATCTATTATTAGTTACATATTAGATACATTCATACAAATTATAATCTCGAGAAGCATTATTGTAATGTGTCAAATCCAACACGTATTGCACATATTGAATTAAGGCTCATAAATCCATATACATGTATTAAAACTTTACAATTATAACTTTTCTACTAAAATACTTATTATCATTAATTAATTAAACTAAAATTTTTTAAATAGTATAATATCTCAATCCAACTCAAAAATTTTAAAATAACTTTTAAACATAAATTGAAGAATACAATAAACGCATTATAAAATTCAATTGATCATTTATAATAAAAATAAAATAAAATCTTCAAAGCTATTTTTCAAATAAAGCCATTATATTTACTAATTTAAGCAACTTACTTTATAAAAAGTAAATGAAGAGAAGTGAGTCGTTAATTCGGTAAGTGATGTTATTTGTAATACATGTATGAGTTTTCTTATTTTCGTATGCGTAAAAATATTTGCAAGTTTTTTTATTTAAATATTATACAAAAATATAATTTTAAGTACTTTTTCAAATAAATAAAAATTCAATATTCATAAATTTTATAAAAGAACATATTTTATAAAATAGAAAAATAGAAGCATATAAAATATTCTTTACCGACAACATATTTCATTTGCTTATGTGATATAACTTTATAAATTTTTGTAAGTTAAAATTATATTTTATAAATTATAAATGCAGAATTGAATAACATTCATTTTAGAAAAATAAATTTAATTCGACTAAAAAAAATTATGTGCACACTCAGAATAAAATACTAGCTAATCTAGACATATATTAATTATAGTCAATCAAAAATATCGACTATAATCAAATAGAATTATAATCATAATCATAATACTACTGATAGAGGAGTTAAAATATTTCATTTTACTTGATTATATAAAATTATTTATAATATAGTGGCTTGCATTATTTAATTTATAAAGCATTTAATAAATTTTACAATTAATATTAATTTTTATTAAACAATTATTAAAACATTTAAAAATATGCAATTGATAAGAATTCATAATATAAATATATTTATCGAATAATCAAATATTTCACAAATATCAGAGTCAATTAATTTATACCATAAAATAGTTTCATAATCATAATGCAAAAATAACCCAATAAATATCATGAATGGAATTACTTACATTGAGCCAAACTAAAATCTTAATTACTTTTAATCATTGTTTTAAGGTTTCAAGTTTTCTATAATAACAAACTATCTAATAAAAAATACTTAAATAATACATAGATAAATTTATATAATTTCATTGCAACTAAACTAATTGCTTAGAAATTCTAACTAAAATCATTTATAATCTTGAATTTTTAACTCTTATTTTATGAATTAAATCAAATTAAAATTTTATAAATTTAATAAGCACATTTAGTAATATCATATATACAAATTTCATAATATTTTAAGTTCAAAAAAAATTTTAAAATAAGAAATTTTTTCAAAAAATGGTAACTTCTTTAGGATGCTCTGAAATTGCATATGATGCAATAAAAAATTTATTATTATTTATATATATTTTTAAATATTATGAAATTTATAAACAAAATAGTAAATATGTGTACAAATTATTGTAAAAATTTTTAAAATTTTTGAAAGTTTTTGGTATTTTAAAATAATACGTATTTTAGAAACTATAAACATATCGATATGATTTCAAAATTGAGATTTACAAAATCAAAAATTTATAAATATATAAATATATTTTTAAAAATTATGAAATTAATATAACAAACACTAATATTATATATAAAACATCATAAAAAATTTCATAACTTTTAAATATCGTTTGCCATTTTAAATAAAATTTATTTTACGTTCAAATTATAAGATGTATAGAACTCCAAATTTCACAAATTAACTTCAAAAATTTGTATAAAATTGAATTCTCATATAATTTGAGTAAAAAAAAAATAAAATATTTTTCGTTCTCACTATTATGTCACAATTCAAACTATGAAAATTTTGATAAATAATTTTAATAGAATTTTTTTGTTAAAATAATTCTATAGGTATTATGCTCGATAAATAATATAAAGTTCTAAACAAACAATTCACAAGGTACAATTTAACACTATTTTACAAATATTAACTCAAGAAATTTTATTTAATCTATTTCAAAATAATGAAAAAGAAAAGGATCTTATGTTAAACTAAACTAATAAAATAACATAATAAGAAAAGAAAATAGTTAAACGTTACCTTTAATAATCAATATCTTAAGCACCCGTTACCCTAAAGAAAAATATTACGTTTTTGTGTTGAAAAGAGAGTGGGAGGTAGAGAGGTTAAGGAAAAATAGATTTTTATACTTTATTTGAAAAAACATAATATATATAGAATATTTACTAAAGGTATAAAGTAAAACAAAATAAAATGTCTTTCCTATTAAGTTATATATTTAAAAAGAAAGCTTGCCATAAATTAATATATTAATATTAATCCTATTCTAATTGGGAGAAATAATATTATAACTATAAAGTCTAAGTTTATAGTTTTAGATATTATCTGTAAATAAGTTGAATGACTTAAGACTTGTAGATAAAAACTTGTCTTCTATTCTTATACATTGCGATTGTAAGACTATTAAATGTTTGATGAAGCAAGCTCACACGAACAGGAAGATGAATAGGCATATTAAAGTCAAATATAGGTCAATGAAAAACCTAATAGAGTATACTATTATAATTTTAAATTTTATAAAATTAGAGTTGAACATGGCTGATCACTTAACAAAAGGGCTTTTAAGGAAAGCCACTCTAAAATTCTTGTAGGGTATAGGTCACATATACATTGAGAAGATTCACCAAAGTGAGAGTTGTCATGAGGCTATGACTATGGGAATTGTGCTGCTTTCTTAAAAACTCTCATGAGAATCAAGATACCAGTGTATTGCTATTACTAGCCCTAACTCCTTAAAACTATGTCTTTGCCACTATTGTGTGTGTGGTAATTGAAGTTTGGTAAAAAAAAAAAAGAAAAAGCTCAAGACATTATTCACTCTAATACTTCAAATGAATATTATTAACATTAAATGTAAGTTCAAGTCCGAAAGGTACTTACAACAATTATATAATGTTGTAAATAAATGCATATATTTATTTTAAAATTTTAAACCTTTGTGAGGAATTGCTGACAAAGATTTTAAAAAATTTTATTATTATTATATTTTAAATTTAAATATTTGTAATAATATTTGAGAGTTATAAAATTTTTAATTCCTCTAATAAAATTAGGAGAGTTGTCAAATTTTAATTCTCAACTTTATTGTCCATTACTGACAATCACCTTCTGTTACTAATCCCAAACCCGGCTAACCTTTTGTTCTTTTTTTAACCACCTCATTCACCAACCTATTACCCTTAAACTACGCGGTTATGCCCGATAGCACAACACATGGGGAGAATGATTGGACCTAAATCTTTATACGGGCTTGCCTCTTTTCTGGGCTAGGCTAGCTCGCAAAATCTAGACTCCCATGGATCGCTTGGAGACATTCGTACGTTGCTAACCCTTATTCTCCTAACGTTAGAGCTCCTCTTGAATTGAGTAGTTAAAGCTTAGCTAGGACAGTTCCTCTCTGTGATGGATAGGCGAGGAATAGCATCTGATACGATTTCTTATCAGCCTCTCCTAACTGGAGAGAGAAAACCAATCTGGAATGTTAGTTGTGTATCATAGATAATGGGTGATAGGTAAATCTAACGTCCGCTGCTAACTTCCTTGTGTCCGTAATTGATTGATTGAATGTTTGCTCCTAGGGACAATCCATGAAATCGCGTTTGCTTCTTCCAATTAGAGATTTTGTGGTGAAAGCAACTGAAAGAGCTTTCCTCATTAGAGACGATGGCATTAGAATGAATATTTATCCATTTTCTCATTGGTCTTGACTTTGGTTCTGTCTCTCAACAAGGAAGGAGGGCATCCAACTTAATCTGTAGGGAAGTCTGAAAAAAATGATGCAGCTTCCTATCCACAATCTCGAACTGGGGCGAATGAAGAAAGCTGCCTTCATAAAGAAAGACAGCTGGATTGAGTTCCATAGCAACACTCGATTCGGCACAACCGATTTGTCCAATTGCCGAAATCAAGCGCTCAAATCTGGGGTGGAAAGCCTCTCTCTCTCTCTCGCGTTGCTCTTTTCTTGTATGGTGCCACCTTAAACTCCACGCCGGTTTTAATTTTTAAATTTAAATTTTTAATTATGAAGATTAAAGTCAATAGAAATTACAAATATTTTAAATTTAAAATTAACTTTATTTTATTATTTAAATATTTACAATAAAAA
>CP135532.1:4627702-4640534 GCA_032402905.1 Khaya senegalensis
GAAAATAATATAATTCTATTATATTATATTAGTTAGTTATATATATGTATATATGATATATATAAAGTTAATTTGTAAACCTAATAATTGTGATAGTTGAATTTGTAAGATAAGCCAAGGATTAGTTAAAACTTTTTTCTTTTTCGGAATATGACTGTTTGGAGCTTTCAAGTTCGTGTACGTTAATTTGTCATCATAGCTAAAGGGTGTCCTCCAACAGTGCTAAGAGATATCATTGGATGTTACAAGCAACCCATACGTGTAGGTCCATAATTAAATGACTTACCTTCTTCTTCGCTTCTTCTTTCTTTTCTTTCTTCAATCTCTCTCTCTCTCTCTCTCTCTCTCTCTCTCTTTCTCTCACACAGTCTTAGCTAGCGTAAAATCAAATTCAAATGATCCAAATTTTGCAGATTTAGAGACTCAAAATAGGTGGTAGAGAAAGAAGCAGACGAGATCAGATGTCAGAAACTCAAAATAGTTAGGACTTACAATGGTAACAAAAATAAATAAATGATTAAAAAAAGTACAAATTTTGACATTTTGCAAAAATACAGTTACTTTTTTATTTCTACATTCAATTGACTTGCTATTTCTCAATTTCTCTCAAGCATTTTTCTCATTATCTCTATTTTCCAATTCTGGTTTTTGGATTTCCGCTTTTGGGTTCTTGGTTTTGGCTTTCTTGCTTCCTAGTTCTAAAGCTGAGCACCGGATCAGACTTCACATTTTGAGAAATTTTCACTTGGTTTTTGTCGGCAAATTTCTTTGATTTTTCTGTAAGCTCACTATCATTTACTTTTTCTGGGATGAATATGATTTATTTATTTTTTTTTCGTTTTTTGGTTTTCGGCAAATTTTGTTACGAATGTGGCTGGTTGTGATTCTGTCTGAACGTGGATGGTTTTGATTTTGATTAACATGCTGTTTGTAGCATTCAACTAGTTAGTACATGCTTCAGTTATTACTAATTCATGTTTTGTGCAATTTTTCTTTTTCCCCTTTTATCATGATTTCTTTTAATTCTTCGAGTGGCGTTTAATTCTCCGGTGAACTCCAATCTTTAAATGAGAATCACTTTACCACCGCAATTTATTTTGAAAGTTAGTAATTCTTCTACTGAGTTTGATATGTTTGTACTTGTATTTTTGGTTAATTTTGACAACACAATAACACAGTTGATCAAGTGTCTTTTTGCTCATTTATAGATGTAAGTTTGCAATATATTGAACTCATGAACATGTTAGTTTGTAGATTCATTTAGGTAGCTCATATACACTTAAAAGATTCGAAAATCTGCTCCATCTACTTTTAGCTTTACTTCCCTTGTCAATGCCATCATCTTCCACCATTTTGTAATATTAAGGATCTTTTACTTGTTTGTTATACTCTGTAAATGATTTATATGAATGTTGTCTTGTGTTTTAGATTTGTTTTTGTTAAACTTTACTAATTTTGACTAATTATAGCTAATTAATTAAGTTAAGCGATGACAGTATAAAAAAATAAAGAAAATCACAAAATTTTAACGTAGTTCTAATTTTTTAATCCTACATTCACGAATTCATGCTAAAAAAAAAGTTAATTTACTAAGAAAATAATATTATAAGTGCTAATAAACTTAAACAAAATAAAATCTCCTTTTTATATTTGTCGTCGAAATTTTAAATTTTTTTAGATGACTTAATTTAGTGATATCTCTTTACTTAAACACGTCAAACTCCCTTTGTCTTAATCTAATAAGATTTTTTTACTAGTGACTATTGAAATTTCTTTAACAAGGTCAAGTTTTTATTTTAACAACATTTACTAGATATTACAGACTTATAATATTCACCAAATTATTTTTCTTTTTAATTTATAAGAATAACATAAAATAACTTGAAAAATACAAGAGAAGAAAACAAGAAAATATATGGCAGACCCTTTTTGCTTTTGGCATTGATGCACTCTCTCTTGACTTCTGCATAAACTAAAATAACACACACATATATAACCCTAGTTGTGTGCGAATTATTTCATAAATCAAATGCGAATATATTTTTTTAAATAATAAAAATCTTTTCTTAAATAGAACTCTATTTAGTCAAACGTTCTTCTTTCTTTTTATTTTCAACATATATCCTAAAATAAATTTTTTAGATAATCATGAATAAGTACATTACCTAATAAAATTAGAAAAACTAAAAAAATTCTCTTATTGTGAAAATTTCAAAAATTGCAGAATAAATAGTACGCGCATAATGAATAGTGGCTAACAATAATTAAAATAATATATTATAACATAACAATTAAACATTATTTTTCAAAAGGATACCAATTATGTAAACTATTGCAAACCCTAACAATCTCTCCGTTTGGCATTTTTTTAGTAAAACATTTTTACAATTAAGTAAAAAGAGGACTCAAAGCAAAAACAACCATATTGAAAAACAAATAGCTACTCCCCCTAAATATGTAATCAAAAACTTGCTCAAAATTTTACTTCTCCTGAATATAAACATCTTTTAGTATAAACATTCACTCATGCAATTCATGATTCTTTCCAATTGTATTATTTTCCTTTTTTTTTTTTTTTTCCATAAAGTACCAAAGAGAAAAATCAACAGAAATAAGCATGTCAACAAAGGAATATCAACTAGTTACCCATGTTATCTAGCAAGTTAAATGGCAAACCTAACCAAATACTAATCTATCATAATAACCAACAATGAAAAGAACAAATTTAAGCAACGTTCGTAAACCCAACTTATCACAAGTTCACAAACATAAATAGCAAAAAATATACCCAAATGAAATTCAATTTACTCATTTCAAAGAAATTGAAAATATCCTAATGGTGTCGAGAAAAGCATTGCAATAGAGTAAAGGGAACTACTTTATGCTTTTTAATGAAGTAAGGCTGGGCATCAGCAGGATTAGGATGTTAAGATTCTAGATTAGGAGCATCCAATGTTGAGAAAGGGGCTTGGAATAGGAGGCTCAATCTGAATAGGTTGGGTACTTTATAGTGGAGCGAAAATAATAGTAGGATCAAGAATTGTAGGCTACAAGGGTTAAGCTGATAGAGATGTAGTAGGAATAGGTATAGAAGGCTATGAAGACTGTGTTAGTGATACAGGATGAGATGAAAGCATTTGAGTGAGCAACATATGTTCAATGTGAGCAAGTTGTTAAATAGTGTCAATATATTGCTTAATAAATAACTTTTGCCTTTTTGTAATTTGCTTAAACTCTTGTTCCATAATATTTCTTCAAGTAAGATTAGTTGAACTCGAAAAGGACTTGAAACTAATGTAAGTTGCTAAGAATGAGCTTGAACAAGTGTTCGAGTTTGCAAAAACTTCTTTAACATGCCTAGAATACAAGGAAAAATTGACAAATTTTCGGACTTAGTTTTGATGTCATGTTAATCCATGAGCAGCTCATAAATCAAGGTAGGAAATAAAAGAGCATTCTTTGTACTCTTGCTTTTTGCATGTGAGATAACAATAGATAATATATGTTTTCCTAAATCAACAGGTTGTCCCTTACTTATTGCGACCAATAATTGCTTAAGGTCTTGAAAGATTGTGCTATAATGCAAAGTCAGAGACCAATTTGTTATAGCTATTGAGTGTAAGGTAGAATAAAAAGTGGTCAGGGAGGAGACTTTCACATTTGTCTTAACAGGCAATGTTGTGACATAACTAGTCAACTCAAAAGCCAAAACATCAAAGGTACAAAGAGGTGTACAAATCAATCATTCTTTATCAAGATCATCACACTCAAAGTACTTGCTAATCACATTAGGAGAGAAATCAAGCAAATGTTTTGTAACATATACTTTTTGATGCCATGAAGAGTATCGAAATCTAATTTCAGATGAAAGATTGATATAAAATTCATAGACAATAGTCTCAACATATTAAAACGCTTTTGTTACACTCCTTAACAATTTTTTTTTTTTTTTTTATCAAAACTTCAACTACATTACAATCTCAAAATTGTTCAATTTGCAACATTCTTTCACCAATAAATTTTGGTCTAATCATAACAAAGCATGAATTTTGATTTTTTTATGGTGAAGAAATGATCAAGATAGGCATTAGAAACATTAATAGTAGTTTTAAGAATTACCTTTTTTCCTTTTCACTACTGAATAGAGGGTTTTATTTTTGATGAACATTGAGCACTTTTTGATTTTGTTAAAACATCCAATATTAGCTCAAGAGGCATTGCAATAGAAGAAGGAGGTGGTGTATGGTCATTAGTCTCATCATCTTCATCACACTCTGAACTCCTTAATTCATATGAAGTTTGTGAAAGAGAACTTGAATCGATCTTTGGGTCATTTTCCTCATCAGAATTAAATAAAACAATATCTAATCATGTGGTTCTATACCAAAAAACATGAAGAGTATCTTTAAATCTAAATGACAATTTCTCAAGTGTCGCTTGAGCTTCCTTGATTACTTTTTTAATTGATGGTGAAGGTGACTTGCCAATGCTGGTTTCACCTATCTTCAGATTTTTAATTTTCGCCAATTGTTGCAAGTTTTTACTATTTTTATCAAAGTAAGTAAAGCAAAAACACAGAGCAAAAATGAAAAAAAATGGTGTTAGGTCAAGAATGAGATTTATGAGCCAAAAAGATTTAATTTAAATATGCAAGTCAAATTTTAATTTAAATCTTGTAGATATTTTTCTTTATTTGCAATAATGCTCAGTCTATCCAAAAACATATCATACACATGCCCATAAAAATAAATTCTAATTTGAGTCATAAATTAAAAGTTTTGTACAAATTAGTCAACAAAAAAAAGAAATAAAATAAAAAAAAAAACTTAATTTAATTTCAAGAAAAGAATAAATCATCAGCATGATTTTTCAAAATTTTTTTTCAACTCAAAATGCATATTTAATCAAAATTGAGGGTTTTACTATTTCACACCATAACACTATAAATATATATTTTGAACCTTTTTTTTGTGTGTGTGTGTGCGTGCGCGCGCACCCATGCAAAGATTTACTTAATATTTTTCTTTAATCTTATTAATATCAATAATTCAAGTTTAAAATATCTAATGAGTGAGTTAAACTAGTCTTATCATCTTAATTTTAATTTTATTTTATAAATATAGCATGCATATGGATGAACAGTACATATTTTATCTTACTATTGCCTTAGCTTTTTCTTTTTATCATTTTTTTTAAATCAATAATTTTCACTCTATAATTAAGGTAACTCTTTTCTCATGGTATATCATCCTCAACATTTTAGTGATGCATAGGTCTAGATTGCTCATGGATAACTTTACATAATAATGTAAGTAGTTTTTTATGATTATTAAGCATGCATAATTTTTTTTTATTATAAAATGAGAATCTAAACAAACTATCATGGCTCAAATCTACATTTTATTTTAAAATTATATTAATTTTAAAAATCAAGTTTAAACTAAGAGTACAATCGTTTTTGTGCATAAAAGTCAGTTCAACAATTATTTACTCTATGTCATGACATGTAATGTTCAAACTTCACACAACAACAACCAAACAAGGAACTGACAATTTTAAACCATGTGACATAATCATTCTTTTTGCACACACTCAAGACAAAGGCAAAACAAAATCACAGAGTATAGCACTAAGGCTTTGCTTAAAGATTCAAATCTAGGTGTATCAAGAGGTTTGGTAAAAATGTCAGCAAGTTGATATTTTATCTTCATATGTTCTAATATCAATCTTATTTTCTATCAAATCTCTTATAAAGTGATGCCTAATGTCAATATATTTTGTCTTAGAATGCTATATAGGAATTTTATAAATATTTATTACATTTAAATTGTCGTAATAAACAATTAAGAGATCCTGAACAATACTGTAATCCTTAAGCATTTGTTTTATCCATAAAAGTTGTGCAGTAGCTTTTTACGATAATGTACTTGGCCTTAGCAGTGGATAATAAGATTGAATTTTGTTTCTTTATATACAATGAAACCAAGTTATTTTCAAGAAAGAAATATCCTTCGGTGGTGCTCTATCGGTCATCTGTATTACCTGTCTAATCAGCATCATTATAACCAACAACCAAATACCATAATCACTAGTCCTATTTATATAATAGATAGTTCTCTTCATAGCATACAAATATGACCTTTTCAGATTAGTTTAGTTTTTTTCACACACCCTTACATTAAAACTAATATCTGGCCAACTTACGGTTAAGTATAACAAACTACCAATCATGCTCTGACATAGGCTAAAATTAATACTCAAATTACTATCATCCTTTGATAATCTTACATTGGTTTTCATGGATATCTTTAAGTGTTTAGCAGTTTCTAATCCAAACTTCTTTACTAGATTTTTGGCATATTTACTTTGAGTGATAAAGATACTATTCTCAAGTTGCTTAACTTGCAAATGAAAAAAATATGTCAGTTCATCAACCAAGCTCATCTTAAATTCATTTTTTATTTGTTCAATAAACTTTTGTACTTTGTTATTTGAAGTAGAACAAAAAATAATGTCATTTATGAAAATTTGAGCAATTATAATTTCAAAATTAAAATTCTTGATGACCAATGTTTTATCAACTCTCTCTTTCTTGTATTCAAAATAACATCTTTTACATTCATTTGAAAAGATTTAAAGCTTAGAGCACATGAAATAATAAGAAGTAACTTGATTGATTCTAACTTAGCCATGATGGAAAGGTCTTATCAAAATCATTTTCCTTAATTTGTGTGTATTACTGAGCAATTAACTTAGTTTTATTACTCATTACATTACCAAATTCATTAGTTTTATTATTAAAAATTCATTTGATTCTAAAAATGTTAGTGTATTTAAGTCTAGGTACTAATGTCCACATATCGTTTCTCACAAATTGTTCTAACTCTTCTTGCATAACATGTACCCAATATTCATCTAACAAAACTTTCTTGACATTTTTAGGTTCATTTAAGGATGTGTAATAAACATATTTGGCAATACTTATATATTCCCTTTTTGTTACCATGCTTGTCTTCGATATTACCTATAATCAGGTTAGAGGAGTGATTTTTTTCTTTGAATGATGACTTTCTTCTCAATTAATTAGTGAGAGTGTAATTTGATTCAGAATTAAGGTCTATTTCAACCTATTATAACATATCAATTGCAGCAATATCATCTATTTACATTGTAACATTCGGACAAACAATTTTTTTTGTGGTTTTCATAATCTTTCTAAGATGTTCCTTGACTTTTCTTAGTGATTCTAGTAATTTCTTTCTTTTGTAAATAATCTACAAAATCTTTAATATTGTCAATAACAACATTTGCGAATTTCATAATAGTTTGAGTTCTCATGCAATACACACGATATGTTAGACTATTGTGTAAATATCCAAAAAAAGCACCTTTATCACTTTTAGAATTAAACTTACTTCTCTGTTCTCTGTATTTAAAATGTAACACATGCTCCCAAAGATATGAAAATAATTTAAACTTGGTTTCTTTCCCTTACGAATTTTATAAGGAGTCTTACTTATGTTTAGACGTAAATACACTGGGTTAATGGTATAACATGTAGTGCTAATCGCTTTAGCCCACAATCTCTTGGTTAATTTCTTTG
Organism: Khaya senegalensis; assembly: GCA_032402905.1. Classification (NCBI taxonomy): domain Eukaryota; kingdom Viridiplantae; phylum Streptophyta; class Magnoliopsida; order Sapindales; family Meliaceae; genus Khaya; species Khaya senegalensis. Next base: position 4,635,306 of record CP135532.1, read on the forward strand.
CATTCAACAAAACATGAGCCATTTCTTGCAAAGTCTTATTTTTCCTTTCTATAACACCATTTTGTTCAAGAGTTTTAGGTGTAGAAAATCATGTTTAATTTCATATTTATCACAAAAATTAATAAAAATAGTAGTTTTCAAATTTCTTGCGATGATCACTTCTTATTCTTACTATTTTTTTTTTAATTTTATGAATTTTCTCATCTTTCAATTTAATACACAAATTTCTAAATGCATTAAAAGTATATGATCTTTCTCAAATAAAATCAACCCAAATATATCTAGAAAAATCATTTCACACACAAATATATAAGATTAATATAAAGCAATTAAAGTACTTTTGTCATAGATGTATGTTGCAACATTTTATGTTGTAAATTGAGTTGTTTTTCGAACTAGCATGGACCACATATTTTAGATTACTTGTTCTTGAGCTTTAGAATCCCATTCACAATGCTTATATTCATAATTTTAATCAAAATTTTATAATTCAAATTACCAAACTTTTGATGCCATACTTCTATGTAATTGTAATTAATTTTGTGATATGTGAGTGGATGAGACAGAATATAATAATTATCAACTTATCTAATTCTTTCCAAAACACAATTGTTAGATTTATCAAATACTTAACACTTATTATGTATAAATTTTATACAAAAATTTTCATCACAAATTTGACTAATACTAATCAAATTTACTTTCAAGTTCTTAATATGAAACGTATTCTTTAGTTTTGGAAATTCTTCTACATCAAATGTTCCTTTTCCAATTATTTGCCTTATGGCACCATCTCCAAATATTACATATTTCTTAAAGCACTTTTCATAATCCACCAAACTTTCATGATTTTCTTATTATATGTTTAAAGAATCCACTGTCAAAATACCAAGTGTTAGTAGCACATGTTTTTAAAGAAGTATAAGTAACCAAGCAATTAATTTTAGATTTTTTTATCTATATTTTTCTAATGTTAGGAGTAGTCTTAAATTTAGTTGTCAAGTTATTTTTCAAAAATTTTTGGAATATATAACAATTTGGTCAAATATGACCTCTTAAGTTGCTATATTGACAAATAGGAACAAATTTTTTAATTTTATCTTTGAATTCATGATGGTAACTTAGAGATTTACTTTTAACATACTAGATGGTTTAAATTCAATAGGTGCATGTAACATTCTCAAATTTAGGTATTGCCTAAATTCACTATTATATTTATGTTGAAGTGGATATAGTAATAGTATTAGAGTAGAGAAATACATAAGAGAAATTTTAGAAATATGTTTGGAAGAAATTTAGTGAAAATAAGTACTATTGGCAAGAAAGGACAAAATTATTATTTTGATAAAATTTCGATTGACTAAACTAGATGTTGAGGATGTAAATTAGTATAATAGAATATGTTAGAAGGAAAGATAGATTTTATAACCCTATAATGACATGAATATCATTTTTACTTGAAAAAGGCAATTTTACCGAAAATGGCAAAATGGTTATTTCGCAAAGGAGCAAAAGGATTCTGCAAAAACTGACCAACCAAAAATATTTTAAATAGTATAAATAAGATATAGAAAAAAGAAGAATCGAATTTGGATGTGAATTCCCTAAGAAATGATGAAAAATGACCAAAATGACCAATTTTCTTTATTAGGGGTAAAATGGTCTTTTCTTAAGTAATTGAAAGAAAAAGTAAGAATTAAAATTGATGGACTAAAGTGAAAGATTTTAAAAATAGTTTATGTAGTCTCATAATTTTTTTTGGGAGTTAAACATAACTTTTATAAAGTTATTAGGTAAGAGTATAATTTTTAAAAATATTAAGTTGGATAAGACTTTTTGACTTTTCAAAATTAGATCAAATCAACTTCTTCCTTCTCTCTCTTGCTGTAAGTCACTCTTTCCCTTCTCTTTCAATTTTTTTTTTTTAATTTTCTTAAAAAAGTCAAGTAAAATCTCACAATCTGTTTGATTAAACGCGTTACCGCAGAAGAAAAAATTGTTATTATACTCGTCGAGAGTTTTAATTTGATGATAAAAGTTCTTAATTTTATTAAGTTTCAATTTATGAATTTATTAAAAAGTAATTTTGATGGTGGTTTTCTTATTTTAAATAGTGATTTAGGTATTTTTTTAATTTGAATTTGGTGTAATTGCCATCAATTTTGGATTTGAGGTCAGAACCCTAAATCCTAATTTGGTAATTTGAGATTTTTGTAAAATTGATGTATAATTTATGAAATTGAATGTTTGAAAAATAAATTGGAGTGAATAGAATTGTGTAAAGAGAAAAATTTTAGTTTATGTATATTAGGACATAATCGGTCACTGTTTATGAAGCACTTAAATGTTTGATTTTGATATATTTTAATATATTTAAATGTGGATAAATGTATTATGGAATAAAAAAAATTGATAGGAATTGATTTGGATGTGTAAATTAGAAGAAAAATAAAAAAAGGACAAAATTAAAAATTTTAAATACTATTCATTAAGGCCTTACTTGCTGATTTTTGAGAGGATTATGTGTTAATAATAGTATAGTGAAATAATGAAATTGATTGGATTTGATTTAGTTAGTTAAATAGAAGATAAATGGAGAAATGGTAAAAATATAATTTTGATTACTATTTGGATAACTTTAAATATTGTTTTATGATATGTTTATATATGTTTATAAATGTATTGTAAAATATTAGAATTGGTACAATTTAACTTGGGTGGATAAAAATGAAAGACATTGAAAAAATAGTATAATTGAAAATTCAGCCATTGGAGAGTGTGAATAGTCTTATGAGTTTTATTGTGTTATATTTTGATGAATATATTAATTTATAGATATGGTTATAGAATATACTGAATTAAATCTCATTGATGGAGAATTGATATGTTTGTGAAACATAGAAGTGTTGTGATGATTTTGATCAGTTATCGGAAATAGAATGAATTGTATTGGAATGCGTAATATATTATATCAACATCTATCGCTATACTGAGGTATTTTAAAATACCTTTACAGCGTTGTATATTTTAATCATAGTGTATGGCATGACGTTATAATATAGTACATATGGATATATATATATATATATGTATGTATGTATTAATAGGTATTATTATTTTATGATTATTGATTATGGGTATATGTATTTGTATTTGTGTGATTTAGTAATGTATATGAATTCCTTTTAATGTTGATAAGGAATTATGGAAATATATTATATGTGCTTATTATGGTTAATGTGAAATTATCAAAATACCCTTGAAAGTATTTAAGTATAAAATGGTAATAATGATTATAAAAGAAAATTGTATAATTAGGATAATTATGGATCCACAAAACTTTCCTATATATTAGGAGAGCTGTTCAGAGTGGATCGTATTTATTATTATTTTTGTTGTGGCTTTCTGAGAGATAGACTGAACCCACAGTCGTTCTTGTGGTGCCCGAAAGGGTATGTTGTAACCACAATAGTCTTTCATGTTGCCCTGGGGGGTATGTTGAACCCCTGGTAAGAAGCGACTATTTGCCATGGTGCCCTGAGGGGTATGTTGAACTCATGGTAGAATTGGTATTTATGTACAATTTGATAGAGGAATGGGTGTGTGTAGGATGAGTATGGTGGCTACGATTCATAGTATACTCTAATTATGATTGATTTAGAATAAAATGGATCTGAATAATAACAGAATAAATAGAACTATATTATACTGTTAGAATACAAAGTAGAATACCAAAATAGAATTCAGACTTTAGACTGAAAAAATAGAATAAATAGAATTAGAATGGTATAGAAATAGAATAGAAGAGAGTGAGAAAAGAAAATATGTAACAGAATACTTATATGTGTTAGAAGACGATGTGTAGTGATATTGATATCTGTTGTAGAAGCAGTAAGTCATTACCGAATGATATTGGGAGTATTATGGTTTCCTTTGTAGATAGTGTAGTATACATATATAGGCTAATTTTTACCAAAATTTTTATAGAAATTACTATTTATGTGATAGAGGTGCTATTTTAATGAATAGATTAAATTAAATACGTACCTATTAGAGTTTTGGATTCTTACTAAGTAATTTTCAATTACTTATACCTATGGTTGATTGTCTTTTCAAGTATAATTAGTGGCGGGACATCTCCGGGTGGTTTTTCTGAGATATAGTAAGAATTTCGAGAAATGGCATATCATATTTTGTTTTACAAAATTTTGGACATATATTTCAAAACTATGATTGTAATTTATAAATGTGAATATTTATTTTTATTAGAAAAAATATTTAATATAAATTTTTCTTTGATATCCACAGGTGAACTAAATAAATTAAAATTTTGAATATTTAATCTTTATATATATATATATATATATATTGTAACATCCTCAAATCTAGATATTCCTTTGAAACCTTAGTATAATTATTTTTGTAGTATATTTTGAGTTTTGGGCTGTGAAATATATAAGAAAATTTTTGAAACTGTAGTTAGAGCAATTTTAGCAAAAAATATGTCAAAATAATAGTAAAGCGCAAAACTATCATTTTGGATGAGCGTTGATAGATCAAATGAGAGACGATTGAGTTAAGGGTTTTATTTTAGTTATTATTGAAGAAAAATATAGGTTGGATAATTTTAAAATGGTAAGAATCGCTAATTTGTCGAAAAAAAAATAATGACAATTTTGTCGAAAATGGCAAAATGGTCAATTTACCGATGTCACAAAGGTCAGATTGAAATCTAAATTTCTAATAATATTAAAAATATTGTTAGAAGTATGTAGAAAGAAACAAAATCGAATTTAGACAAGAATACCCTTAGAAAAGAGAAAAAAAGGACCAAAATGATCAATTTTCTTCTCCAGGGGTAAAATGATCATTTTATAAAAAATTTTTGAATTTCGTGTCACTAAAATCTGATGTACTAAAGTGAAAGAATATGAAAATAGGTTAGGTAGCCTCATAATTTTCTATGGAGTCAAATATAAGTTTTGAAAAGTTGTTGGGTAATAGTATAATTTTCAAAAATATGAATTTGGATAAGATTGGTTGACTTTTCAATATTGAAACAAACCCACTTTTTCTCTTCTCCTTCCCGTGAGCTACCCATTTCTTTTTCTTTCAATTTTTTTAAAAGAAATCAAGCAAAATCTCTTAATCCGTCCGTTTAATCGCGTTACCACAGAAGGAAAACTTGTTCTATGCGTCAAGAGCTTTAATTTGACGATAAATTTTTTT
>CP135532.1:4640706-4696250 GCA_032402905.1 Khaya senegalensis
GTAATTTTAAATTACTCACTCCGTGGTTGAAATGATTTTCAGGTATAGCTAGTAGGGCAGTGGAACCGGATAAACCCTCAGGATAGTGACCTATCAAGATAATTGGGTATACCAGATTTTGACGCTGTAATAATTGTGCTTTTATTATAAATCGTATTTTTAATATATTATATATGTTGTAAATAAGTATATATGATGAATGTTTGCTTTGACAATAATAGAAAAAAAAATTTAGTGTTTTTTTTTTTATATACTTGTTTAAAAGTTATTACTTATTTTTTTTAAATGGGTATAGGAATCCCACATATATACATGAATGCGCGCACGCGAGTGTGTGTGTGTGTGTAAATTGGGATTATGGGTTCAACAAACTTTCACAAATACAATTTTATAGCACGTTGACTTTTTTTAGCATGTCCAAATTCGTGATAATTATTACTATGTTTATTCAGAGTCAAAATATGATTAAGTTTAGATGTACCTGAATTCAATATTTTTAAGAATTTTTGAGTATAGTTAAGTTCATATTCCACTACATTGATTCTTTTATCTTTCTTAACAATAATCATCTCCGTTGAGCTCATCATTTTTTTACTTTAGTTTGTTCTTTGAGAAGGGTACTTACCTATTTTTTCAAAGGTTTCTTATGGTTATACACTTTGACCCTTTATCGAACATCAATTTATAGGAAACTTGTATAATATCCATGTCTAATTCACATTTCATATCACTTTCCTTAAAATTAAGTTCACTAAGATCAATTTTTGAACCACTCATTTTTTTTAACTTGTTGCAATAATTGATGTATGGTTTTGTTACAATATTACTAGATATCTGTATATTTTTTCTTTTTCTAGAATATGGGTACACATTAAATACAATGAAATTACTTACATCTTTTAAGCTTTTTTCCTTTGATTTATCATCACTTCAGGTAATGTTCATGACTCTTAACTTCTTTTTGAGCGAATTAGCACATTCAACTTGTATGTGTTCGAAACCTTCATATTTCCTACATTAATTGCTATGTCTTTTGTTAGTATTAAAAGACTTCATGGGAAGCTTACTTTTTAAAGAAAATTTAGATATTTATTTATTTATTGGTCCCATTCTCCTTAAAATTTTGTTGATGTTTTAGGTAAGAAGTGTAATAGCTTTAGCATCTTTGATCTCCATAACTTTTTAATATTTTCAGTTTCTAGTTTTAGCCTGAAAAATTTAGTTTTTCTCCTTCTTTTACTGTTTCAAATTTGTGTTGAATGTTTTCAATGATTCTATTAATTCTTTAACTTTCATTAAATCAATATCTTTACTTTTTTCAATCACTGTTATTTTTGCTTAAAACCTGTTAGAAAGTGAATGCAAAATTTTTCTAATAAGTTTGGCTTTTACGTATCTTTTACTTAATGCATAAGATTTATTAGCAATATCATTCTATCTAGAATTAAAGTTAATATGTAATTCATCATCTTTCATTTTCAAATTTAAAAGTAAGTATTTGAAGTTTAGATTGTTTCACTGCTAAAGTTTCCTTGTGGCTAACTTGAAGGATATTCCAAGCTTTTGTTACGGACTCATAAGTTGAGATCAGTTTGAATTGATTTAGTTCTAGTGCATTGAAGATTGCATTCAATACCTTTGAATTAAAATTTACCAAGGTATCTTTCTCGCTTGTCCAAGAATTTTTAGGCTTAGGAATTGTATTATTGTTAGCGTCAATCATTATAAGACAATTTTATTTGTGAGTTATTTCCTACCAAGTTTTCTTATTTATTGATTTAATGAACGCTTGCATCCTTACTTTTTAGAATAAATATTTTATGCCGTCAAGTAAAGGTGGTCTTAATGTTGATCCTTTTTCTTTTGAGTATCTATATTTGTATTAAAATAAATTAAAACACTAAGAATGACATCAAATAATTAATGACCTGCTCTGATACCAATTGATATATATATATATATTTATGTTAAATGTTATTAATTTTAACTAATTATAGCCAATTAATTAAGTTCAATAACAATAGTGTAGAAAATCAAGGAAGATCATAGAATTTGAACGTGGCTTAGATTTTTCAATCTTATATTCATGGGGTTACGCTTAAAAAAAAATAATTTACTAAGAAAATAATGATTACAAGCACTAATTGACTTAAATAAAATAAATTTTTTTTTATATTTATCATCGTAGTCTTGAATCTTCTTATATAACCTTACTCAGTAAGATCCCCTTACCTTAGCGCATTTATCTTTCTTTGACTCAATTTAGTAAGATTCCTTACTAGTTGCCATTGAAATCCCTTCAAGAAGTATAGGTTTTCATCTTGACAATACTTAAAAATACTCCTTTTAAGTTTATGAAATTAGATATTATAGACTCATAGTATTTATTAAGTTTTTTTTTTTTTTTAGCTCACAAGAATAACAAGAAAAAACTTAGAAAACACAAGAGAAAGAAACAAGAAAATATGCGACCGTCCCTTTTGCATTTGGCATTGATAGACTTTCTCTTGGGCCTTGCATAAACTAAAATTTTATATATATATATATATATATATAGCACAAATATAACCATAGTGGTGTGTGAATTGTTTCCTAAATCAAATAGAAATATATCTTTTTAAATAATAAAAATCATTTCCTAAATAAAACTCTATTTAATTAAATATTCTTCTTTCTTTTTATTTTTAAATGTTTCCAAAATAAATTTTCTAGATAATCATAAATAAGCACATTATTTAATAGGATTAAACAAACAAAAAAAATTTTCTTATTGTGAAAATTTCAAAAATTATTAAATAAACAGTGCACACACAATGAACAGTGACTAACAACAACTAACATGGTATGTTACAATATGATAGTTAAATATTATTTTTCAAAAGTCTACCAATTATGCAACCTAATACAAACCTTAACAATTTGATCTAAACGAAGTTAAACCACTGATCATCAACTCAAATCATATATTTATATCTATATCTATATCTTGCTACTTAATGAAATCGAACATGTGGAAAAAAAGGGTTGACATCTGGTCTAGAGTTTTCATTAAGTAGTAAGATATAAATATAGATATAAGGAAAGAGAGGGTTAACATCTAGTCTAGAGCTTTCGAGTCATCTTTCTAAGGTGGGTCAATCCATTTCATGGAAATGGACAACACCTGCATTGACGAATTAAAATTGGCATTGTCAAATCTTATGGTAGAATTAGAATCATCTTAAGATAATCTTCGGCCTTTTTACTTTTTGATTTCGGCTTTTAAGTTGAGAAATATGCTCATTATGTTACAAGGATGTGTAATTCATGATGATTTTAATATAGTGCAGCAGAGCTTCTTGTTCTATATATTTTTTTTTACAAGAATGTGAAATTTGCATATCATTTTATTAGATACTCAAATTATTTATAGTGTATAAAAATCTATCATTCTATGTCAACTTATGCTATTTTATTGCTAATTAACTATACAAGTCATTCCAATGTATTGTTGGCAAAAATTTCAAAAATTGGATTGCATCTAGTAAGGGAGAAATTTATAGTGGCTTTGCATTTTGTGTTGGAATTCCTTTTGTATCTAGTTAATTGGTTAACTAATATTTTTTTTTTTTGTCATTCCTTTGGAGAAAGGATTCCTTAGTCATCTAGGGATGTATTTTTATTAAAATATTTTTCTCTTATTTATTCCATTATAGTTTGATCAATTTGAATGTATAAAATTAGAGACAAAGATCATATGGTAATTATATGCATATATATACTATTTTTGTCTCTTTCTCTCAATGATAAGTATATACATTGAAATAATGATGAGGCACCAGCCTATTATAAGCTTTGGCACATAATTCAACTTATCATATTTCACACAAATTTGTAGAATTGTGGTCTTTTGTTGTTTACTTTTTGTTTTATTTTATTCCTTATTAAATTTATTAAATAAATTTTGGTAGAATCTAATAAAGATGGAATTAATCAATTGCAACTGGTATAAATGTTGCACTTGCACACTTGACACTAGTTTTTATATACTTCTAACATTTTGCATTATGATATTGTGTATGTATATATATCTTCCAAGTCTAAATGTCATCTTATTTCTTTGATTTCAACAATTTCAATCATTTCCAAAGTTGCAGTAGCTGGTTGATAAAAGGGGCTTTAGTTTTTAAAGCTTTCGATATTGCTCTCTCTCTCTGCTATGTTTTTTGTCAACTGCTTTTACCTAAGAAGAAAACACCTTAATATAAAATAGTACTCACTCAACTTTTTGCTGTTAGAAAGGGGGTGTGTATATATGCTTATGCAATATATATTAATTTAGGGTTTTCTTTTGATATGGGTTTAAAATTTATGAACTTAAACAATAATTTTTCAAATATTGAAAGTAAAATTGGATATTTAAAACGATATATGACAAAATGTATACAAAAGCATGCTCTCTTAGAAAATCATACTTAATCTTTACTTGCATTAAATTCTTTCAAAGATAACACTATCACTTGTTTTAGGTACTCATATCAAAACATGATTGAAAGGATGGTTAAATGGATTGTATAGAGTAAGCATATTTTCACTCAAATAGACAATAAAATATTCAAAAATTTCATGAGAAGATACATTTGACTTTCTTTTAAATTAGTTCCTAAAACTATATGTAAGAGTGATTGTATAAAATTGTTTCAACAAACAAAAATAAAATTTAATTGCAATTTTTTGTTCTTTTAAAGGCATTATTTTTGTTACTCCTAATTGTTGTACTGAATGCAATAGGCTAAATTATATTTGTGTTATTTCACATTATATTGATGATAATTGGATGTTGAATAAAAGAATTATTACATTTCGTGAATTATAATTTTTGTATAATGCTTTTTCCATTTTTCATATAATGATAGGTATTTTCAAAGAATATGAAATATAAGATAAAAGTTTCAGCATTATTTTTAATCATGCATTTGCCAATAATATCGTTATTGAATTATTTACTAATAACATAATACCTGCATGTAATTTTGACACAATTTTTTCATATAAGATGTGTTTGTCACATTATTAATTTAATTGTGGAAGATGGTTGACTTTAATTAATTGCTATATAGAAACGATTAAAGATGCAATATAATATATTTCATTAAAGAGTTCTAGAAGACAAGATTTTAATTTTCTTTATTGTAAAATGGATTATAACCTAGTAAGTTCATGCTTGATATAAAAACTTATTAAAATTTTACTTATTTGATGTTGAAATATCATTTTAATTATAGTGATGTAAATATTAATTTTTATAATAAAATATTAGATGTTATATTATCGAATTCTAATAATTGGATTATGCCATTTATTCTTATGAACTTTATATAAATATTTTATAATATTACGTTGTCATATTTACAAATTTATTTTTCAACTTCGTGTTGTGTTTTGAATAACTTATTTGATATAAGTTATACTTTTGCTACTTATAGAAAACTGAATGAGTTTCAAAATATTTATTTTATTATGAAAGAAAAATTTTAAAAATATTAAAAATTATATTCTAATATTATTTATATATACAACAGTAATGGATTTTCTATTGAACCTTTTCAGTGCAATGAAGTTAGTAAGTATAATTACAAAAAATTTAAATATTACATTTGATATGGATAATTCTTTTTCGTGAATTTTTTAAATAGTATTTATATTTAATATGTGGATATAGTTGGAATAGATATACTAATATATGAATGTAATGATGAACTTATAGTTAATATTCCTTTATGAAAATTTTTGAATACTGTTACAAATAAATTTACTTGCTCTTCTTTATTTACTAGCTTTAATAAATCAGAAAAATGTATTTCTAATAATTATAACTTGATGTTTAGTAGAGAACTAAAAATTAAAAAAAAATTGATGTTCTACAATGGTGGAAAGTAAATAAAAGAGTGTTCTTTGTGCTATCCATAATGGCTCGCGCTCTATTAATACTTTTAATGTTTATTATAACATTAAAATATATTTTCAGTGCAGGAAATAGGGTATTAGATGAATGCAGATCAAGATTATCACCAAAAATATTATATTACTCAATATGCTTGAAAGATTAGAAAGGTGTAAAATAGAAAATTCAAGATTAGATTCAACAAAATGATCAAGATAATGATGATGATATACGAATAAGGAGTTGTTCTATTGATAAAAATTAGTTTATAATGTTTATAATTTTATATTTTAAATTTTTAACATTTATAATTTTATTATAAAATAAGAAAATACGTGAAGTAAAAATAATAGATAGTATAGTAGCTGTTAACTTAATTGGATTATACTCTAATCTTAGCAATGCAAATTCTCCTATTTAATGTAAAAATAATTTATTTAATTTTGTAATATAGTTTTTATATTAATTTAGAATATATAGGTTAAAATTATTTGATATATAAATATTATTTATTTATTTATTTTTTACTCTAGGTGATGCTAATGTATTTATTATTCGTCAGTTGTATAATATTTTTTTTAAATTTCTTTTAATATATTCATGATATTTTGTTAATTAATATTATAATATTTAAATGGTAAAATTTATAACAATTATTTGAAATTAGTAGTATTACTATTATATTTTATTTATTTATTTATTTTTTATAATAACAAAAATATAAAATATCAAAAAACACACATATTACATTTACATATATGATATATAAGTTACATGTATAAAAATATATCTTAAAATTGATAAAACGAATGAAATAAGAAAGAAAAAAAAAGTAAAAAAAGCTATTAAAAATAAAAAAATAAAAATAAAAATAAAAAATAACTTTGAGTGGGCTTGGACCTCTCTCAGGCTTGGGCTTGGTTGGGGCCCTTAAAAGGCTCCACTCTTAAGACTTGGCCTAGCTCATCAACAGGCCTATATGCACCTTTAATCTTAGGAATTGGAGCCCCATAGACTATTCTATAGCTTTACCCTACTAACATGTGCCTATTTGATCATTATATCTCTTAATGAGAATTTATGCTATATACCATAAAACATTTTTATATTGATTTTTTGTATGAGAATAATTTTCGTATATTCACAAAAAATATGATCCCGATTTAGGCTAATCACAAATAAGAAATGATATTTTTAAGATCTTTAAGACCCTTAACTGCAGTCTGATACTATATTGTCCAAGTCTATTGCGTTGTTTCTTCCCTTTCAATATGAATCTGAACAGCCCTCAATCTCTTTAAATTGAGCTTTAAAGTTTCAGGCAAAGCTTCTTGCGTTGGACCAGTTGCTGCAACTACTAACTTTACTGGCCAAGTCTCACCAGCAAATCAATAGTTTCTCATCGCATTCTTCTAGCTGATTACCTGATCTAGAAACAGAAAACCAAGAAAATGTGTTTAGAGGAGCAGCAGGAGTTTTACTTATTTTGTTTTCTTCTTTCTTTTATTTATTTTGTTATTTTATTCGATATTTTTTTTTAAAAGTTAAAAGTTATTTTATTATTTTTTAATAAACTAACGATAAAAATTAACTGTTTATTATTAAAAATATTTTTTGTTAGTTTTTAAAAAATATAAAGTTATATATGATTTTATTAAATTTAGGAGATGTATATAAAAATACTTTTAAATAAGAATTAACTATATATTATAATAAATTATAATTTTTATATATTTCGTCTAAAGAAACTTGCATTTGTATAGTAATAATTATTTGTATATATTTCAAAAAATATATATTGTGTTATATTAAAGAAGGTAAAAGATAAAATAAAACATTTTTTTTTAAAAATTTTTTGAGATAATGATTTAATATTTAGAGTTGTTACCATATTCATTAATATTGACTAGTGCATGTTTTACTTCTATATCACTTGTATTAAGGATAATTAAATTAAAACAATAAAAATATATTTTTTATTAAGTTATAACTTCTAGTAATAAAATTAATTTGGTCCAAGTATTATAATTATAAAAAAGTTTTATTAGATATAAAATTAGAAAATAAACTAATTAGTGTTTCAATTTTATACATGTTTATACTGTTATTACCATAGAGAAATGAAATAGAGGATGCCAACAGATAAACATATACAAGCGATGAAATAATTATGACTCTTTGAGGTGGTGTGGTAATTTGTCCTTTGATATATTACAAATGTTAACAAGATATTTCAAGCATATGTACTTACACGGTGATTGATTGGAAGAATGAAAGGAAATGAGGAATGAAAAAAGAAGAAGATTGAAATAGAATAAGATAAGAAATATATATATATATATATATATTATAGTTTTTGTTTAGTTCGGAGGTGTAGAGCTAGAGTATGTGAGGTGAAAATAGTAAGATTGTTTTTTTTTTTAAATTTATTTTTTAAAATATAAATTAGTTTGAAATCTAAATAGAGCTAAATGTCTAAATATGAAAATTTTACTTTTCTAATCTAAAATATAAGGGATTCTTTATGGTATATGGCAGTACCATTACTTCTATTTTTTTAACTCTCTCAAATACTATTTCAAATCTTTTCAAAACTTTTTTAAGTACTATTTATTTATGTTTCAAATTTTTTTATTTATTTCAAGTTTTTTATTATATATTTTAAGTATTATTTATTATTTATTTTATATATTTTAATATTATTTTATTTATTTTAAGTCTTATAAACTCGATTTCAAGTCCAATACACAAAAAAAGAAAAAAAGAGGACAACGATACCCCTATGTACTATAACCAACACCAAAATATAAATATAAGTATTAAGAGGTTTGTTTTTTCAAATAGAAACATATGCATATCAATACTTTTATATTTGTACCTTCACTAAAAATGCTAGATTAATAATAACAAATTTTAAAATTAATTTAAATAAAATAACTGTAACTTATGCATAAATAAAAATTATTTTAATGTGAATTTTGTTTTAATTATTTTTATATGAAAAGTAAACACACACACACACACACATACAAATATATTAATTTTTTAACTATTAAATTAATACACTTTCAATAGTTGGGATTAAATTTAACATATATCATTAATGTATTATAATTAATACACATATAAAATATAATCTTAATCAATCAATTGGGATCAACTCAATGGGTTCTTAATACACACACACACACACACACACACATTATTGACTCATTAAGTATTTATTTTAATTCTAGTTATTGCTTAATTTTCTCAATATATATATATATATTTTTAATATTACAAGGAAGACTTGGTAGACCAAATATCTGCAAGGTGGAATGGGTTTTCCTTGAATCAAGAGAAGTGGTATGAGGTGGAATTAAGTTTCTTCTTCAACAAGATTAACACACACATTATTGATTCATATTGAGTGTTTATTTTAATTTTAGTTATTGCTTAATTTTTTCTAGTTATTGCTTAATTTTCTCAATATAATTTTTTTTTAATATTACAAGAAAGACTTGGTATTATTCCTGCAAGGTGGAATGGGTTTTCCTTGAATCAAGAGAAGTGGTATGAGATAGAATTAAGTTTCTTCTTCAACAAAATTAAAAAATGGTCAAACTATGAGCATGAATGAGTGTGTGTGCCACTTTGGCTAAAAACTAGGGATGTTGGTTGTATCTTATTTCTATAAATAGAGATGGGTGTGCATGCTCTAAGATCATCAAGTATTGAGTGATCTTAGACCATACAAGCCATTGAGTATTATTCCTTTTGCTCTGGAGAAACAAGAAATAGTTAAAGGTGTTTCTCTTTTTAACTTTGTGTATTATATTTTGGGCAAAGAAAACCGAGGGAACCTACATGTTGAAAAAATTTGGTGTTATTGGCTAAGGAGTTTAGTGTAAATGTAAGGTTGCCACATCAAAGAAGAGTCTCTTGTAACAATTGGCATTGAAGCTTGGTTGAGTTTATTTAAAGAATTTTTTTTTTTTAACAATTTTTAGTATGAAAATGTTAAGAGAGACATTGAAGGATAGAGTGGCACAGTTGAAAAATATAATTGTAAGTAAACCAATACATACACGCAGTAAAAATACATAAAATAAACAGTTTATTTTCCAATATTCATGTGACAAACTGTAGTGTTATCTCATGTATATAATTCAATACCATAAATACGTACATACTTCTAATTAAATAATTTTTGTCAAATCACGAATATAAATTAATTACCTCTGTATTTCTATGGTATTTATATAATTGAAAATTTAATTAGAGTGTTAACTCTTATAATTTGAGTGTGTGATATTTTGTGTGTTCTTTCCTTCTCAAGAGTAAGGATAGAAAAACAAATCCCAAGCACACACTTAAAAATGCAAATATCACATGTAATGTAAACGAGTTGGAGAACTTTCTTTAGGATATAAAGTACTACTTTAAACCTATTTACATACCAATCGTTAATCAAGTTATCATTACGAGCATGTATCTTGAGGGAGATGCAAAGATATGATGTTGTACTAGAACTAAAGAGAATGCTGATGCATTGTACCCATATACTGATATATGGGATTCACTTAAATTAAAATTAAAGGCTTAATTCTTCTTGCTTTACAATGTAAGATTTCCTAAGAGGGAAAGCCTAAAGAGACTTTAGCACATAGGATTAGTGCAAAAGTATGTGAAATAATTCAATTCATTGATGCTTGACAACAAGTAAATGTTTGATGAGACCAAGCTTTTCAACTTCATTTTCGAATTGTAGCCATGAGCTCAAACAGAACTACAAAGGCAAATTGTGAGAGATTTGCCTTTTACAATCGTGGTAATGGATAGTTTAGTTGATTACAAGTTTAGTATTATTTCTCCAGCCAAACAGAGGCATTATGTGTTAGAGTTATGCCTTACAAGCCAATCACATGATATTGCGATGGACATTTTTTTTAGTAAATCTTTTTAATTAGCAATAAAATATTTTATTTATGGCACATACTTTTATCATTTGTATACATATTTATATCTATGGTAATGAAGTTTGTAAAATATTTGCAATATATATCTAATTATGATCAGTTCATACTTATTAGATAAATATATTAGTAGCATCATTCTTAAGTATTCTCAATCGTAGTACCTTAAAGTGAAACCACTTATGTGTGGACACTTAAATAAGTTGTATGTGCTCATTAGAGAATAAGTTTACTGAATTGATGCATAGTAAAAATATCTAAATAATAGTTGTATTTGATTGTCAATTAGACATTCTTTGCATCAATAGTGTAAGCGATCCTTAAACTTGAGAAAATCATAGTTATCTTGTGGGTGAAATGCTATACTATATACTATTCAATATGGATCTAAATAAGATTCATTACAAGTAGTTATTGGGTATAGTACAACACTCATAAAGCTAGATCAATATTCAATAAGGAATCTTTCACCTTTAGTATATTATGGATGCTTTGTGAATAATAGAAATATAACTCAAGAAATTCTTGACTAACGTGAAGCGTAGAATTGAGAAATAATTCTCAATGATCATACATTTTATAAGTTATAATCTCAAGATTCATTATACATAGCATTGGATATAGAGATTTTGATAGTTTATCGTGACCTTGATCCAGTTGAAATATAATTTGATGGAAGGATTGAGTTGCACAATAACTAATTATGAAAATGTTTATTTTGAAGTTTATCACTTTGTTATATTCCAGGTGGCCATGATATATTGTTAAATGTTAATTTTGGTTTGTGTATATATTTAATTAATCATGAGATAATTTATTAGATATTAAATGAATTAAAAAATTTGATTTTGAATTTTAATATTCATCTATTAT
The DNA here is from genome assembly GCA_032402905.1 of Khaya senegalensis. NCBI lineage: Eukaryota > Viridiplantae > Streptophyta > Magnoliopsida > Sapindales > Meliaceae > Khaya > Khaya senegalensis. The sequence goes on from CP135532.1 coordinate 4,652,461, forward strand.
TAACTTTAAGATGAACCTATTGAATTACACCCAAATTAATAAGGAATTAGAGATCATTTTCAAGTATTAGAGAGAATTTTTAAGTGTTAGACTACTTAATCATAATATATTTCTTAAGATGGTATTACAGTAATTTCTAAGTGAATTAGTATATAATGAGATTATATATTAATTTATGAATTGTAACATATATATATATATAATGTGATTACATATTTTACTAAATAATTAATATATACGTGTGATTACATATTAATTATTAAAGTAAATACGTGTGATTTATTAAATGGACAAGCGGTATAATTACAAGTTAGCACTTGGCACAATTATGACCAAATAGGTATAATTTGAAATAAAATCATATTGGTTTTGATAAAGGCATGTGACTTACACGTGAGATATATTAGTTTAACATAAACAGGTAGAAAATTATAAAAAGCCTTAGAAGATTCAAAAATTCAAAATTTTGGCGTTTTGCTCTCTTTCGATATTTTGAATTTCAAAAACTTCACTTTTATCTTAAATAAAAGATATGCAAGCTCAAGTAAGTTCAATCAAAGTAGATTAAATATAGAGAAAGGTCTTCATAACCCTTCTAAAACTTAAAAGAGTTGAACTTTTCAAAATAGTTTAAGAAAAGTTCAAGAAACAAGTAATTTGTTTTAATTTTCAAGTTTTAAATTTTATTTATCAACTAATTCAATAGAAGATCTGGAGTAATAAGCATATTAAGAAATCTAACAGTGGTATCGGGCAAAAAGAAGAAGATTGGTGCTTCTAAGGTTAATGGCTAAAAGAAAAAGGCAAAATCTACAAAAATAAGTCATCAAAAATGTAGGAATGGAAATGCTTGGCTTGTCATCTATAATGGTCCCTATTAAGGTAAATAATGTCCCTTGCTTAACAAAGCTTAATTATTTAGTAGTTAGAGATAAAGTGTTGAAAGCTAATAAGGCACACCAAAGCTCAGCCTTTAACAACAACTAAAACAGCCATTCTTCGGACTATAGGGGTAGATTCATTATTTCATTCATAGGTTTGCATCTTCATGTATAAACATTCATTACAAAAGATTTGACATATAATTGAGGGTAAATATTTAATTTCTTGAGTTAGAAATATCAGTATTATTTTTTCGAAAGAAGTTAAAATTTGAATGTTGATTAGATACCAAAATGTAAAGAAATCTTCTCCTAGAAAAGTGAAAAGAAACAAAAAGAATTTTTCCATTTTCCTTCTTCTTTCTTTCTTGGTCGAACCTAACTTCCCTTCTCTCTTTCATTTTATTTCTCTTCTTCAAATTTTCACCAAGAATCTCACTTTCTTTCTTGAAATCAAATATTTCTTAGTTCCTTCTTGCTTCTTAAAGCTTTTCTTGAAAAAAAAAAAAATTTCTAAGATTTTTCAAGATTTAGAGTTAAGGCTTAAAATCGATATTTGAAGTTTTTAAAAAATGCAAGAGTCATTGAGCATTTTTGGGTTCTCTTGAGTTACAGGTAAGTTTTTAACCCATTTACAAGCTTTAATTACAATTGTTTTATTAGTTTGTTCGAAGTGAGAAAATGAGTTTTAGATGATGATGATTTGGATGTATTGTGATTTAAAAATCGATAGAAAACTTGTTAAGTTTAGTTTAATTTATAAAAAGACCATATTTTAAAATTTTCACTCTAAACTACCTAAAATAAGCAAAATAACCTGAAAAGTCAATTTCGAATAAAATTCTAATGACTTGTGAATTTTTTTTAAGGATTCGAGCCCTAATTTATGTGTTAATCTAAGGAATTAGATACATTATGCATGAATATCATTTATAAAGAAAAGAATATTAAATTGAAGTTTAGGAATTAATGGTGTTAAATATATGTATATATATACATTAATATTTCAAGCAAAGAACAAAGCCAACATGATGGTTAATTAGATACATTATGCATGCATATCCTCCTTAAATTGTGAGTAAATTGTTATATTATTTTAAATCTTTTTAAAATTATTTTTTGAAAGTAATATTTTGTTTTAACAATTGTTTAATTATCATATAGATATTGGGACATAATAGTTTATGATTAAATGGATTGTTGGCCTATGGTTTTGATTTATTATGTTGTTCTTCGAATAGCCCTTGGGGCCTATATGTATTATATTTGAAATGATTTGATATATATGGATTGATTTATGAGTGATATTACCAGTGGACTAATATTGGTATTGATATTGATATTATGGTAGCTACAAGAAGTAGCCTATAGATGGGTAAGTGATCGCATAAGTGATCGTGTGCACTAGATAAGACTGTTATATAGGAGAATGTCATAAGTAAGTGCACTAGTAAGTAATAATGTAGGGATAGTTATGATTATTACCACATGACTACTCGGGCTATTATCAGTGAGACGGACAATGTTCTTTTTCTTGGATATTGATATTTAATTGATTGAAAAGTGAAATGATAATATAATTTTATAATTTTTCATTTTTATGACAAATATATGATTTTTACATTAATAAGCTTACTGATAGTCTTAGGTGTTTAACTTGGACCAGTGTAACACTTAAGAAAAAAGGCTAGCCTGATTGTTTATGAATGAAATACACAAATAAGATTTTATTTAAAATGTGGTTTGAAATAAGATTTAGTCTTCCTTATTCAGTACATTATAGTATCTTAATATCCATTACCTAAATATTATTTTTATAGTTATTTACTGACCGAGTATATGTACTAACCCTCCTTTAGTTTTTAATTTCATGTTAAGAAGTGTGTGTAGATTTAGACAAGGTGTGGCATTTAGATGATTATAGCATTCTTAGTAGGATCTTCTTGACTAATTTTCTATTTTATTTCAATCCACCACTGGCAACTTATTAGAATTTGAATTTTAAAATTTTATATTGTACTTTGAAAATTTATTTTGTATCTAAAGGATATTATTGTAAGATATTTATGATTTAGAATTTTAAGGATAAATTTGGTGGATGATTTTATTTGATGATGTGATTTGAACAAATGAAATATGTGTTTGGTACGTAATTTGGTTATGGGGAATATTTTAGTGAGCCTTGCAGACTTTCAGGGACGGTCCAAGTTAATGAGTCGAATCTTAAGAGCAGTTAGCTATTGTCACATGTCGAGGTTTGAAAATTAAATTGGTGTTAAAGCTTTTAGTTGTTGTCAATTGTTTCAATTATTTTCTATGATTTTGATGTGTTCTTGAAAGCACTAGTGGACTTAAAGTGAGTCGAGTCCTAAACTTATACATGTCTTTGATATATATAGAATTGAATATTTATTTTCTATTGTAACAAAACATGCCACCATGATCAGGGAGAGGTAGGAATAAACATCATAGAGCACTTGTATCTGAAGTGAAACAAGAGGCTTTCTCTTAAGCACCGTAATCCTTTCCACCAAAGTAGCAAGCACATTTTATTCCACTTGTAGCCAATAATAAGAATGCAACCAGAGGTTGGGGCTACATATATGGCATTTTGAAATGCCCAAACTTATGTTCAACTTAGACAAGTTCCTTTTTCCTATCTATTTGCAAATGCAGTAACAGCACTTATTACTCTAACTAAGTCATTCAAACTTGTTTTAAAACTTTTCAAGCTAATTAAGGAAGTGAGACAGCTTGAAAGCATGTCATTTTTTAGTATTAGCGATGCCATAATGGTGAGTAAATTGTTGAAGAAAATACAAAAAAACATAATAATATAGCCTTAGCTGATGATAATGATAAGCTAAAGGTGGTTACCCTGACTATTAAAAGACAATGCGACCATCTAGTGGGATAACATGTTAGTAAGATTTACTATTCCTTTATCTTAGTTTGATTTCATAAGGGATGAATACAACACATATTTTCATTTAAGGGTCAATACTACGTACATTTCCACCATGGCTAGAAGAAACAAGAATTCTTAAAATTAAAACAATTAAGGAAGACTATAATGGAGTATTAAACATGGCTAAGGAAATTATTATAATTGTCCTAAAATTTGCTTTCGAAGAAAGTTTAAAAATTAAGGGGAAGATGTTGCTTTCTGATGACCAAAGCTAATAAAAGATGATTCAAATAGCATTAAGAATAAATAAGTTAGTTACAGAAAGAAAATCTTATAGGTGTTTTCAAAAAAGAAAAAAATCTCAATATTATAATAAGGCAATCATTTATGAAGAGTTATGAAAGTGGTTCTTCAAGTAGTACTTTTACTACAAGCCTTGTTAGTGGTCCACCCTTTTCTCCTTGGGAGCATCGGTTAGCTCGATTTGATTCATCAAGTTCTAGGCACACTTCAAGTGACAAATAAACTTTTAAAATCACCTAGTGTCAGAATTACAAACAATTTTATAGTGGCACTTGTAATTTACCACTTACGTGTTATAATAGTGGGCAAGTAAAGCATATTAAGAAATACTATCCAAGCTTGAGAATGATAAGGATGACTAATCAAGTGACATTGAGTTAAAATCTTGGCCTTTCTTAATATTTATTAGTGATTCAAGCTTCAGCCACATCTTGTAAATCAGCAACTAAGAGTACTTCTATTGCACCTATAAGACTCAGTTTTAAGTTCAGACCCAAGTATTTACTCTTAATCAAGAATAAGCTTATGCCAACCCATATATTATAACAGGTATGATGATGATCTTTAACCATCAAGCAGGCATGGTGAAACTCATACTAATAAAGGTCTTTTTTCCTTAGGTTAAAAGTTAGTAGTGTATACTTTTTTGGAACAGAGATTACTCAGAAAGATTATATTTAAAGAATGTAAAATTATTGTAAATGGAACAATGTTAAAAGTAGGTTTGATGTCTTTAAAGATTCAAGGTTTTGATCCAATTTTGGGAATAGATTAGCTGTCCAATATAAAGTTTTCACAGATTGATTTACAAAAGAAGTAGTGTTTAAGAAGGAAGCAAGCAAGCATAACAAAATTTTGGTTAGGGACTGGAGTTTGTTTCCATCCTATGTAATTTTGGCTTTGAAAGCCAAAAGGTTATTGCAGAAGGCTTGTTAAATATACTTAGCATATGTGGTTGACACATCAGATCAGAAGAATTGGTTAGAGTATGAAACTATAGTGAATGAGTTTTTTGATGTGTTCCCAGAGGAATTACTTGGTTTGCCTTAATAACAATAGTTTGATTTTCGCATCAACCTCATATTAGGATCTACACCTATTTTTATGCTTTTGTATCGTATGACACCTATTAAGCTTAAAAAGCTTAATGTGTAGCTTTAGGATTTGGTTGGTAAGGGTTTTATTTGATCTAGTATGTCACCTTAAAGTGCATTAATATTGTTTGTCAAGAAAAATAATGGTACTTTAAGAGTGTGCATAGATTATCAGCAATTATATAGGGTAATTATCAAGAATAAGTATCCTCTGCCTTCAATTGGTGATCTCTTTGACCAGCTATAAGGTGCTTGTGTGTTTTCTAAGATTGATATGAGATCAGACTATTATTAGCTAAAGATAAGCGAGAGTCATATTCCTAAGGTTATATTTAGAACTTGATATAGGCATTATGAATTTTTAGTGATGCCATTTGGGTTAAGTAATGCCCCTACAACATTTATAGACATCATAAATCAGTCTTCTACCTATATTTAAATCAATTTGTGGTTGTTTTCATTTACAATATCCTAGTATGTTCAAGAAATGCAAAAAAATTACTCAATGTTTGAGAATAGTGCTTAAGACACTAAGAGAGAAAAAATTATATGCTAAATTTTTAAAAGTGTGAATTTTGGCTATAAGAAGTTGTTTTCTTGGGGCATGTGGTGTTAGAGGGTAAAATTTTCATACATTCTTAAAAGGTAAAGGTAATAGTACAATAGGGGTGACTTAAAAATGTCACAAACTCTGGAGTTTCTTAGGATTGGCCATGTATTATAGAAGATTTGTGAAACACTTTTCTTTATTGGCCATTCTACTAACTCGATTGATGAGGAATGGAGTCAAATTTGAATAGGATAATTAATGCGAGTGAAGTTTATAAACCTTAAAAGATTGTCTCACTTTTGATCTAGTTCTAACTCTTTCGACTCCAAGGGGTGGCTATATGGTATATAATGATGCCATTAAATAAGGAGTTGGTTGTGTTTTGATGAAAAATGAAAAGGTGATGGCTTATACTTCTTGATAAAGTAAGAAGTATGAGGTTAATTATATTACCCATGATTTGGAGTTGGTGACATTAGTCTTTGCTTTGAAGATTTGAAAATACTATTTGTATGGAAAGAAATGTCAAATCTTCACTGACCATAGAAGTTTAAAATATCTTTTTACACACCGATAATTGAATATAAGATAACAAAATGGTTGGAATTGATAAAAAATTATGATTTGATTATGAAGTACCACCTTAAAAAGGTTAATGTAGTGGTGGACGCCTAGAGCAGAAAATCCTTAGTTTTCTTATCCTTTGTCCACACTATTTATATGTCTTAGTTGTTGGAATTGAAAACAATAGAAATAACCTTAGGTTGTGATAATAGTGGGGCTTTGGTGGCCAATTTTATGATGAGACTTACTTTGGTATATCAAATATAAAGTTAATAAAAATAAGACAATGAATTGATCATAACTTACAAGTGATATCAAATGATAAAGCGAGTGATTTCAGTTTTACCCAAGATGGAATATTGACAAGGAGAGACAGAGTTTATGTACCAAGAGATAATGATTTGAGAAGAACTATAGTAGAAGAAACTCATTGTTCTATTTTTGCCATGCATCTTAAAAACACTAAAATGTATTATAGTATCAAAGAAAATTATTCATGGTTGAGAATGAAAAGAGACATAGCTGATTATGTTTCAAAATGTTTAATATGCTAGCAAGTGAAAGCAAAACATTATAAATCTATTGTAACTCTCCAACACTTACATATTCTTGAATGAAATAGGAATATATTATCATATATTTCATGATTAGTTTACCTCATACACAAGCCAATGATGATGTTGTTTGGGTAATCATTGATTGGCTCACAAAATCAACACACTTTTTGCTAATTCAAACTACTTACTTGTTGGATAAGTTAGCAAGATTGTACATAGTTGAGATAATTAGACTTCATGGGGTACCTATAACTATAATGTTGGAATGAGATCTTTGTTTTATGTCTTTATTTTGCTTAAAATTGAAGAAGGCTTTGGGTACCACATAAAATTTCAACTCTGCTTTCCACCCTCAAGCGGATGGTCAATATGAAAGAACTATAGAAATACTATAAGACATGTTACAAGCTTGTGTGCTGAATTTTCAAGGTATTTGGGATACACATCTTTCACTAGTTGAGTTTGGCTACAATAATAGTTATTAAGCCAGCCTAGACATGGCTCTTTATGAAGCATTGTATAAGAAGAAGTATAGAACACCATTATGTTGGGATGAAGTTGGCGAAAGAAAACTTGATAATGTTGAGTTGATTGAGGTAACTATAGAGAAAATAAAGATTAGATGAAAAAGATTGAGGGCAACACAAGATAGATAAAAATTATACGCTAATGATCGGAAAAGACAATTAGAATTTGAAGTGGAAGATATGGTATCTTTGAAGGTGTCACCTTGAAAAGGTGTAATTTGATTTCATAATCAAAGAAAACTTTACCCCACCCTCAGTACATAAGACCTTTTAGGGTCATTGAGCAGATAAGTATGGTGGCATACCGATTGGTATTGCCATTAGACTTAAAAAGAATACACAGTGTCTTCCACGTGTGTATGTTAAAGAAATATGTGTTAGATACCTCACATATTTTATAAACACCACTAATAGAGATTAGAGAAGACCTCAATTATGAAGTTCAATAGGTGAAAATATTTGGATTGGTAAGAATGAGTTTTAAAGAGTAAAGTGATTTGCATGGTTAAAGTATTATGACATAGTGCCAATATGGAAGAAATGATATGGGAACCTAAAAGCGTTATGTGCTAACAATACCCATACCTATTTCATTAAGAAAAGTTATGTAGAATTTTGAGGCAAACATTCTTTTAAAAGGGATATAATTGAAATACCAGTCCTTTGAATTTTAGGAGTATATTTGTCATTTCACTCATGGATTGTATTTTCATGCATAAACATTTAATATAAAATATTTGATATATGATTGGGATTTAATATTTAATTTGTTGAGTTTGAAATATCCAATATTATTTTTTTGAAAGAAGTTATGTGTTCAAATGTTGATTAGGTACCAAAATGTAATGAAATCAAAATATACACAAAGCGGGAAGGACACTTTGATAAATCTCACCACTTTTGTCTTATTTCTTCTCCTAGAAATGTGAAAGGAAACAAAAAAAAAATAAAAAATTTTCCTCTTTTCCTTCTTCCTTTTCCCTTAGCTAAACTTAGCTTCCCTTCCCTTTTTCATTTTATTTTTTTCTCTTCTTCAAATTTTCATCAAAAACTCACTTCTTTTCTTTAAAATTAAATATTTTGTAAAACCCAATGATTAACCTTGGGGCACAATGATCATTATAGATTCATGCATAATGTACATTATTCACCTTCATAGTATTAGTAGATAAGTTGCATAATTAGTTTTAATAATAATTATATTTCGTTAGACATAGTACTTAGTTGACAATGAGACTTTTATTTTAATTAATTTATTTATCTATGTATTTATTATATATGTTTATAAGATATAAAAGTTGTTATTTTGAAAATTTTTACAAGGAAAATATTTTGAGAACTATAAATTTAAAGTTTGATTTAGAGGACCTAAATGAAAAAAAAAATAGAAAGGGTTAAGGGCTTTTATGTAAAACAAGCTAAGGACTTCTTTGTAATTTTTTATTATATGTAGAAATTTCCACCAAATTCTTTCTTCTCACGGAAAACCGTTCTTCATTTTCCAATTTTTTCTTTCATTTAGTCTTCCTCCCTTTTATCTCATTCTCTCAAAAATCTCAACCATTTCAAACCATTTTTTTTTATTATGAAATCAACATTACAAAATCATTTTCAAGTGCTTAAACTCATAAATCTTTAAAGAAATTGAAAAGAAATCCTTGATTTTAGATAGAACTCTCAAGTTCAAAGTGTATAGTTTTAAGCATTCAAAACTTAAATCATGGTATTTCATCATCAAAACTTGCATGGAGATTGAGTATTTATTTTCTAATCTTTAATTTCATTAATTTCAAATTTAATTTAAGTATTAGAATTAGGTTTTTATTTGATGAAAAACTTATAAATTTTAAGTATATTTAAGAATAAAAAATTGTTATCTAGTTGTAATTTATGTTTTGTTTTCAAAAATTACATGAAAATTCAAAGTTAGACTTTTTAATTGGAAATTTACGAGTTAGATATTAATTGAGATGTTCAAGATTTTGAATGAAATTCATGTTTGAGAAAATGAATATTTTGGGTTGATATTGGTTTGATATTAGTGTGAAAAATTGAAGATTATTTTTTGTTAGCCAAATATTATGATCAACAAATTCTTTTTATTATGCCTAAATTGATTTTGGTAATGAGATTTTAATTTTGTATTAATGATAATGATATTATGTTAAATGGAGTATATTAGAGTCAAGCTTCACTAACTTGTCAACTAAGGATATCAAGCATTTATTTTAAGTCATTTAAGAGGATATGTGTGTGTGTGTGTGTGTGTGTGTGTAAATTTTAGAGAATAATACTTTTGTAAATTATTGTTATTTTTGAGGCATTGAGGAATCCATTGCAGACAAGAGTCTATAATAAACTAAAGGGAGATTGGATCTCTGCCAATATTAGTGAGTGGACGATTTTTTATATATTATCTTATGGCAATGTTTTCTTTGTTAAGTCATTATTTATAAATAATCTTACTTAAATGTTTATTTATTATTATTTTTAGTAAAGGACAGCTAGATAAATTTTATGCTTATTTATTTGCATGTATTTGCTGATGATAATAATTGAAATTGAAATCTTGTGGCGTGAGAATTAGAAAATTGTGAATTTGAATTTGATTTGGTGAAAGTGCCAAAGGGGTTATTCGTTATTGGTATGGTTATGCATAACTGATTATTGATAATGGCTCATAGTTGGTTGTATAGAATCAGAGTTGGTGTCATGTAAGGTTCTCTTTTGTATGAAAATGCAAAAAGATGATTAATAGATTCCCTGCAAAACAAGTGATAAGGAGAAAATAAAGTCTACAAATAAATACTAGGTACATGTATTGTCATCATACAAGAATCTCAAGCTAATGTTAACAAAAGAACTACAAAAAAAAAAAAAAAAAAGATTTTTTATTTTGTTTAAAGAAAAATCGTTAATAGATCCCGAGATACCTACTTAAGTGCATGTTAGGTGGTATTCGAAGTGTAGTTTCATGGCAAGCTCACTTGTTTTATTAATTATCCACAGGAGTATGTTATATGTAAATGATTTTGTGTTATGATTTTATGGATTTATATTTACATTCATGAATGTTGTTATGTTTTAATTGTATAAATAATATTCATAATATTTGAAAATCTTGTTGGATGAAAAATTGTGAATTTAAAATAATGTGTAAATTTTATATGTTTGATTTTAGGTGTCACCCTTACTCAACTCATTTGGATTATATATGGTTTACCATCTAACTCACCAAATCTTATGTAATCACTTTTTTAATTTTTACTTCTACAGGATTTTTGGATCTTTCTTGAATTCAGAGGTTTCATAGTGGACATCCAACCACTAGATCCAATTTAGGGTTGTTTTTTTTAGTTTGTAAATGTATATATATGTTTTTTTGGAGTGTACTTGTAGTATGGGACTATTGGGAAGTTTCTTTTTATTAGTTTAGCATTACTTCTAAGATATTAGAGATAATTGTTGTTCAGTTTTGCTTGTGAATATTTTTATGAAATTATGTCACTTTTTACTTATTAATTGCCTAAGAATGTTATGTTATAATACAATACTGGGATGCCTTATATGTTTATGAGACTTGTTTTGTGAATACGTGACATGTCTAATGAACATGTGGCAGTTGCCATGTCTCAAACCTACGAGTTAGGTTATGACACATTTTGTAGTTCCTTCTTGCTTCCTAATATTTCTTCTTTAAAAAAAAAAAAAAATTCCAAGATTTGTCAAGATTTGGGAGTTAAGGCTTAAAACCCATATTTAGAGTTTTTCAAAAATCCAAGAGTCTCTAAGTATTCTTGAGTTCTTGTTTGATTAGTTTATTCAAAGTTATAAAATGTGTTTTAGATGATGATGATTTGGTTGTGTTATGATTTAAATTTGTGCGGTAGAGTTTGATAATAATACAAAGTAGTTGTTTAGAAGTTATAAGTTTGATTTAAGTGACTACAAACACAAAATGAGAATGAAGTTAAATTGGAAGAAAATTTTGGTTAGAATTGTGGAACTCATAACCCCAATATATACATATATACCAAGATATACATATATATATATATATATATATATATATATTAAGAGTAGATATTTGTGACGTTAATTTTAATTACTGAAAAACAGTAATGAGAAAACAGAACTTCTTTCGAAATTTTTTTTTGAAATAACGATTTCAATGTAGATTTTTATACCATAAACATTTATTTTATAAAGCAAATTGAAACCTATTATAAATATTAGTATGTTTTCGTCTGTACCAATTTAGTCTCAGAGGTGTTCCATGAATATGTCGCTTTACTAACCTTACCTATAAAATAATATTCAATAACGAGGTGAGTAATATAAAATTACTCAGTAAGAAACACAAAACCCTAACTGGCAATTTAGTAAATACTACATCTCAAGTATATAATTAATAACCAGTGCTTGTTTATTTTAAACTATTCACTAAAATAGTACTCTTACCAATAAATAGATATAAATGGCTATATAAATAGTAATTGACCACATAAATAGTGTCACTTAACCAAATAAATAGTAATTCTTATAAAAAATTTTATAAGAGTTTGTTTATACATATAGATTATATAACCTGCAAAGAAAACCAAAATATTCCCGATACCAAATAATCACAACATACTGCGGTTTCAATAACTATGTATGCAATCTACCAATAAATTTAGTATATAGAAGTATTCTATTTACCTTTTAAATCTTTTCTCTTCTATACAATTTCTACTATATTCATTCTAGTTTTATTATTCTGTTTTATTTCCATTTGACCGGTCATAATTAGGGTGATTCTAATTTTTGTTTCGATTCTAATTCATTTTATTATGAATCGGTCATAATTAAGGTAACTATGGATCGTGGCTACAACTCTAGCACAATCCTCATCCTACACACCCATTTTTTTTGTTGGCTTGTGTATAAATTCTCCCATGGGTTCAACATACCCCTCGGGTGCTATTTAGGATGTTTATAATATGATCCCACCCCTAGACTCGGGCACGAGTGAGAATTGGCCATGCCACCCTAGTCATGGCTCACATTGGAGCCACATCTTCCCAATTATGGCCACAGCTAAAATAAAATTCTTTTATAAGTTGGCTTAACAGCACAGTTAGAGTATGAGGGAATTTATTATTGATCTACAGTTATCCTAATCATTCACTTATTCATTTTATTTAACCATTGACTAATTATTACAAATTCTAACCCTGACTATACTCAAAGGTATTTTGATAATTATATTAATTTTGCTACTATAACAAAAAACACACAAGCTATTAAATCCGCAGCATGTTCACATACACATACAATTAACTAATTAATAAAAATAATGATTACAACCACGTTAATATTAATAACAATTACGTTAATAATAATAATAACAACAACAACAATAATAAGATAATAATAATATAATTATTGTATCAACCATTCTAATTAAAATACCTAACGCCGATAAGGTATTATAGAATACTTGATATGGTAATAAATATTTGGCGTAGTTATTATCAAATCTATAATCATAATATTTACCCATATAAATATATAAATACACACATGCACACGCATGTATTTCTTATTAAAAAAAATTTTATTCCTTACCACATTCACTCGTTTTCCTCCACGTTCTTAAAAAATATTTGACTACACATAATTATCTTCAATACAACTCATAATCGGTACTTAGTGTAACATCTTGAAATTTTTATACTCGTAAAACCCTATCATGGAGTTATAATACAGTATTTTTGAGAGTTTTGATAAGAGAGAGAGTAGACCGGTATTCGGAACAACATACTGTATGAGCAGAAAATACAGTATTTCATTACCGGTATAAAAAATTTGACGACGAAAGCGGAAAGCTGTAATTTTCGTCGTGCGTGCCCGACTATATAAGCGGGACGGGGTCGGAAAACTCGGAAAATCAATTTCACTTTTTTCCTCCATTTTCTCTCTCTTCTCTCTCTCCTTCCCACGGTTCTCTCTCCTGTGAACAGTGACTTTCGTCACCGGACCTCGGATCACCTCACCACCGGCGAGTGGAGGACCGCCAGGCCGTCGCGAGTGCAACGCAGCCAACCTCGCCCCGATCGCCGCTGCCACGTGCCCTCACGCACCACCTGAAGCTTCGCCGACGTAAACTTTGACCAGCAATTCACGGCGAGTTGACCGACACCTCCGGCGCGTCTGGCACCGTCTCGCCGCCCTCTTCACAGTGGTGTGCCCCGTTCCGGTATTGGGCCACCGAATTCCGGCGTGGGAAGGCTGATCGGGAAGGGGTGTTTTCGGCACGATTTTCGGCAATTGGTGTAACTCCGGTGGAATCCAAACTAACCAGTGTGTTCTCCGACACTCGTACTTCGACGCGGTATGTTTAGATCTCAATTTGGAATGAGTTTCGATGATAATTTTAGGGTCCAAAGTAGGTACATTAAAATCTAAAATTTTAGGATGATTAGTGATTTTGAAGGCTTTAAATTGTGTTTTGTGGCATATTGACACCATGGACAGCATCCCGACATTGCAAGGATCGCGATGGTGTGTTCCGTTCGTGAAACGGAAACCAAAATTTCGTGGGTTGAATAGTGCCCATAAATAGTGCTCGTGAACAGTATCTTGCACGTTTTTCGAGAAAAAATCCGTAGCGTACGTTGGAGTATTTTCGAACGCGTGTACCCTCTCCGGGACAGTTTTTCATCATTCGTATAGGCACTGGGTGCCCGGAGGTAAGATAATATAATATTTAAATTGAGGAAAAATAGGTTTTTAATATTTATAATATTTATAATTGTATGAATGTACATCATAATAATGGGTTAAATTGTAGAAAAGTCCCATTAACGGGGAATGGGCATGATTGTGCAATTAGAAGTGTTAAAATCCGTTTGTTATATATATATATATATATATATACATATATATATATATATATAGTTATAAGCGTAATACCATTACCGTCGACCTGCAGTGCTAGATTAGGTATTCTAAAATACCTATACAGCATTGTATGTCCCATATTTGTATTTACATATATTTATATGGTAGGAACACTTATATATATACATACGTAATTATGCTCTTATGATGGAATGATTGAGTAGATGCTGCATTCGATGTTTTGCAATGCTATTCGAATTAACATGTGTGCATACGTTAGTATATTATAATTACTGTACCGTAGTAAGGTAACGAGTATATTTTTACTTGTGATGATGTGTTGGGATTGCGTGTAATGACGCAATATATGATAACCGATTAAAATATGTTCTGCGAATTTGTATTAATAGTGGTATAGGGTATCCATGCGTTGAATTGTAATATATTTCTGTATTTTATCTTGATTGTCTTATGGTTTATTTATATGCCAGAGTGGAATATATTTTCATGACTAAGTACTATTAGTCTTACGACAAATCCATACGTATGAAGTCCTTTTAGAATATAAGGACTAATAAATATGTTGCATAGGTAATTATATTACCTATCATGAAATTACTAAAATGCTGCTTGATTAATGTAGGCAAAATGGTCATGTTGTTATGACTGAGTCGACTATGAATAAATCTGTGTCGATAACTGGTATAATTGGGATAATTATGGATTGGTAGTTTTTCCGTTACCCTAGTAAAGCCGCTCAGGACGGAGCAGTATCATTATAATAAGACTGTGGTGCCTTTCGAGGTATGTTGAACCCACAGCAGCTCCGGATTGATAATAAGACTGTGGTGCCCTTCGAGGTATGTTGAATCCACAGTAGCTCCGGATTGATAATAAGACTGTGGTGCCCTTTGAGGTATGTTGAACCCACAGCAGCTCCGTATTGATAGTAAGACTGTGGTGCCTTTCGAGGTATGTTGAACCCACAGCAATTGAGAAATGATAATAAAAACCATGGTACCCGCGGGGTATGTTGAACCCATGGTTGGAAGCGGCTGTTTTTCATAGCGTCCTTGGGTACGTGCAACCCATGGTAGAACTAATTATCCTATTGGTCTGAGGAACCCGGTGTGGGCGAATGACCATTGTATACATATATTGAAGTGTACGGTGGATATCATGTCCACGATCCATAATTTACTTAATTATGACAAATCTATAAGGAAATGAATCCGTGTGCCTATTATATTCAAACTGTATGGTAGAATACTTCTATCTGCTAAGAGTTGCTTGTGTTAGTGTGAATTGCAATGAGGCAGTAACATGTTGTATTTTATTTGGTATGGGGACTGTCATGATTTTGTTGTGCAGGTAGGGCAGTTTATAGGTATAGGCAAACTCTTGCCGAATTCCTATGAGAAATACTATTCATATATCTATTCATGACCTCCCTTTGTATTATGGTTTTCATATGTAGAGGTGGGTCTAGGATTACCTTTTATTGCAGTCACAATCGGGTTTTTCGTTATGACTATAAATGGCAGAAATGGTTGAAGTCTGAATACACTTTGATAGGTCTCAATTATTTAGGAGAGAACTTAATTTTGTAGAAACAGGACGCTAGCATCAGCTTGAAAATGGAAAGTTAGGAGTTAAATAAGATAATGGGTTAGGCAATATCTAGGTCGCGTCACTTCTAGTATATAGAATCTTGTCTAACTCATCGGTATGCTTATGAAATAAAAAGAATATGGGTGAATCCATAATAGATTGAAGATCATGTGAGAAGTTTGAGGATATTGTTGAAAAAGTGTATTGGATGTATTGCGGGTCATTTGATTTATTAGTTTACACGTTTATAAGTGTGTTTATGAGTTTACATTGTTATCATCCGTACACGTTAGCGAACGACTAGGATTAAAGTGATATGTGTCCTTATAATAGTATAGTCAAGGTTTAATGTAGGTGAAAGAATTCCTAGTATGGGATAAAGAATGGAGGACGTGTATTTGTGATTATAGTATAACTATCAGGTTGTCTTGCTTTAGTGAAAATAAAGAGATAATATGAATGTATGATAACATAGACTGGTAATGAACTAGTATTGAGATAATTGTGATACGTGGATCGAATATGTATGTTCCATCTCCTTCAGCTGGGCTTGTAAGCCAGTTTCTAATGGAGGTGTGACATTAAAATTGTAGTACCCTGAGGGGTAGGTGGAATCCACAGCTGTCCACCAAATGGCCAGTGGCCTAGAGTAACAACCATGATCCATAATATTCTTTAGTATAATCGATCATTTGTAAACGCAGTAAAATTTCTATCACCAACCTTCCGGGAGTGGAAATAGCATACAGAAACAGTGTTATCGTTTTTACTAATACCTTTGGTTGTATCTATATTTAGGTGTTTGAAATATTTATATCCTATGTGGGTATTGATTGTGTGCCTAGGATATTTTGGTTATCTCGGGCCGAATGTGTGATTGATATTGTGTGGTTATACCGGCTTCTAAGCAGTTCCTCTGTATGGGGCCGCGATATTAGTTATTATCTATACGAATAACTATGTAATGATTTTCATATGGTAATGTAGGTGTTCGTTGATAAGAGTATAAATAGAATTTAAACGGACACAGATGACAAAGTGGTTCATTTAGAAAATATATTGCTTGAGATGGCATTATCTGTGTATGGTATATTATGAGGAGTGTTACTCTGATTGAGATATTTATACAGAATTCATAGATGATATAGTGCTTAGAGTTCTAGAGGAGCTGATATGATATCTTGTATACATCACTGAGCATATGCTTGTCGGTACATGTACATTGATACGTGGACATGCATTTACTTGTATGTGTGGAATTGTGTGAAATGGCCAAAATAAGTAGGGATTCAGGTAACATGCTCCTTCCTTTATTTAAGTATTGTATTATCTTACTGAGCCATGTGGTGTGCTCACCCCTTTGTGGGATTATTATTTTCAGGTGATTACGATATTGCGGTAGCGGTTTCAGAAAGTGCAGTTGAGGCAAAGATTTTCGGACAGGGCATAGTATATTTAAGGTTTAGGCCATTGTTATGTAATTTCTTTCTGTGTACTCTGAAATATTAATTTCATTAAAATGCATAACAATTATTTAGAAAAAAAAAAATATATACTACTTTAGTTGTTACTATTTATGTAGTTACTTTCTATAAACTCTTTTGAACAAATGAAAACTTCGCTTCACTATGAGAGAGCATTGATTTTTGTGTTTTCGATAATTTCAATGTACTATATGCCACATGAATAGAAATAAAAGGAAGGGGGTGTTACACTTAGGGTCACAATTACTATTTTACCCTTTTTACACATATCTCATCATTTACTAGATCAAATCAATTTCGATTAATCCCATTACTTTACCATACAATTTCTAATATAATAATATATCAAATTTCACAATTTTTAAGTCTCGATAAACAATATCCAAAATGGATAATTTTTTTTTTATCAAATTTATTCGATCTTGCACATCCAAATCATTCTCTACCAATTTTATTTATTTCCTAATATATTTATACACATATATACAACACAAAAATATTTCAAAAACCAACACACCACACTTCTAAGCATAAAGGTCAAACCTCTCTCATTACACATTTTTCTAATTTCTTCTATTTTATTCTTTTTAATTAAATTCTTTTTACTTTCAAATATTGACAACATAAATATAATTAAGGATAAATATTAAATATAATACAAAACAATTTAAAACATTAAAACTTTAAAGTGACCGAATATATGATTGCCCTTACAATCAAAATATTTTCAACATTAACTTTTAAATCTTCATCCTCTATACTCATTTATATCAATTAACAACTAAATCATAAAAAATACAATTCAAAACAACTATTCCTCATGTGGTCGAATTTTTCAAAACTTACACATTAATTTTTTTTTCTTTTTAATGTAAATAACATCATCAATCAATTAGATTACACCAATTTCATATCATACCCATATAAAATTATTCAATTATTACAAATCCACAAAACCATAAATTAGAAAAAATAAGGGTTTAATGTTTCTTACCTTAATCAAACCATTAATTTCAAATTTTTATCATTAATCACTATCTTTCTCCCTTTTCTATATATTTTCACCATTAAAGATCATCAAGCACAAAACCCATAAATTTTTCTTCCATAAAATCATGCATAAATTATGTCAAAAAAAAAAAAGTTTACCTTGGTGATCAATTTATTCTTCCTAAACAAATTCAAAATTCAAACATTTTCTTATAAATTTGATGAATTAAAGAAAAAAATTAAAGAGAAGAGAGATGGAGGAGAAGTCGGCAGCAAGAGGAAGAAGAAAACAAACATTTTTTAATTTTAAAACAATAAATAATGAGATTTTTCATAAACTTTTTAAAAATGCATTTAGTCCCTAAGCTTTTTAAAATTTTATTTAAGCCATTACACAATTTATGAAAGAACTAAGGCCATTTTCATATTCTTTCATTTTAGTCTATCAAATTTCAGTGACATGGAAATCACAAATTTATTATAAAATAACTATTTTACCCCTATAGCATAAACAATATCCTTTATGCCCATTTTCGACGGTTTCCTTATCAAATCACCTCTGAATTCGATTCTTTTTTTTTCTTTACATCTTCCTTACAAAATTTTCAAGATATCTAGGTGGTCAGATATTGTTGGGTTCTCCCAAATCTTGACATAATGATCATTTTACCCTTTTTAGCAAAATTATCTCTTTTCGTCTAAAATAATAATTTTGACATTTCTAGGGTTATAAAATCTATCTTTCCTTCTAATACGATATATTATACTAATTTACATCCTCAATATCTAGTTTGGTCAATCAAAACTTTATCAAAATAACAATTTTGCCCTTTCTTGTCAATACTACTTGTTTT
This sequence comes from Khaya senegalensis, assembly GCA_032402905.1. NCBI lineage: Eukaryota > Viridiplantae > Streptophyta > Magnoliopsida > Sapindales > Meliaceae > Khaya > Khaya senegalensis. Next base: position 4,671,669 of record CP135532.1, read on the forward strand.
AGCCCAATTTTCATCCTAACGAATTTTTAAAACTTTTCTTCTATATTTTTCCTCTAATCCAACACTTTTATCCCATATATTTCAATATGATTATAATAAAGGGTCCACTAAATACTTGAATTTTTAAAATATTATAAGAATGAGTAGCCGAATGTTAAGAAAAAAATTCTATTAAAGTAGAAAAAAATGGTTGAACATATTCTTGTTATTGGAATTTTTAGAGAAACTAGTTCATGTACTAAAAAATTGATGTTTGAGAAAAAGAAAAATGGAGTCAGATTATATCCTTGATCTTTTAATTATTTTTGGATGACTAAATAATATCCAAATTGGTGATTCATAAATTGTTTGAAAGCTCATTAAGTCTAGTTTAATTCATAAACATATCACATTTAAAAAATGTCACTCTAGACTACTGAAAGTGAGCAAACATCCTAAAAGTTAATTTCAAATAAAATTTTAATGATCACAAATTATTTTTTTTTTTTTAGAATCAGACCCTTAATCTATGTATCAACCTAGAGAATTAGATACATTATACATGCATATCATTTATAAAGAAAGTAATACTCCATAGAAGTTTAGGAATTAATGGTGTTATATATATATATATATATTCTTTAGGCATTAATACTTCAAGTAAAGAACAAAGTCAATGTAAGGATTAAAATAAAAAGAAAGAAGTGCATACCCTCTCTAAACTATGAGTAAGCCTTGCAGATTCTTAGGGATGTTCTAAGTTAATGGGGCGAGTCTCGAGGATACGTGGTACTTGTCATGTGCCGATTTTCTAAGGTTGGTGCTTGACAATAACAATGTTGTAGTGTGTTATAAATTAAATATTCTAATCAAGGTCTAATATGTAGAAAAGTAAGTGTAAATGGAAAGAATATTCAGATGATAGTAAACATTAGAGCTATCAACAGCTTTTTTATAACACAAAAGGTGCAAAGGTTGAGATTACAAGACTAATATGGTCATGCAAGGCATAGACATAAGCTTTTTGAGAGTCAAAAATTAAGAATACAAGGTATGCTTTTCTAATTTACCCTTGGAAAGACTTTGATTTAATTTTAAGGATAAAATTTTTGATTGACATTGTAGCATATGTGATTACATAGATATAATGTTTATTGATTATGGTAAAGACTTTTAAGCTCATTCTTTTGGAGACATCTTATATAATAGTGTTTGTTGAGATTAAGCTAAATCAAGTTATAAAGATACTTGACGAATATGTTGTGCTAAATGCAATTAAGGTGTACTTATACACCCTTTTTATGAGAATGTTGAACTCTTTTGGTAAGGTTTGTTTTGGAAGACATTAATTATGAAATGCATAACAACTTAGAGATTCACTTCACACCAAGTTAATAAGTTATAGGCAAAGAGTATAGAGGCAATGCTCTTAGTGATTTGAGACAAAGGCATGGAGTGGTACCATGCTGGACAATGTTAACCTCTAAAGACATGTTAGTATCTTAGGAATGTAATGTAGACACTCAAAATTGCCAACATATTCTTGATAGTCCCTTAACATAGTGAAAACAGTGAATGATAGCAGCTTGGGTGCTCAAAGGTAGTAAAAAAAAGGCAATATAAGTGAGGACAATTACGGACTATGAGTTATAAAACTTAAGATAGTGGCGAATGAACTCAGAATGACCTAACATGGGGTGCACTTGTTAAAATGATTATAAGGAAGACTTGGTCTTGATGATATGTCATAAGAAGACTAATTCTTTATAAGCTGACATGGCGGTTTCTTGAAACAAGAGAAGTAGTATAGCTTAAGTGATAGTGTGTTTATACATGATGTGAACATTAGTTGAATGAAGATACAAAATGAATAAATAATTATGACCCATTAGTTTGTATCTTATAATTTTGTATTCAGAGTTTTATCTTTAAAACTACTTACATCTGGATAACTTTATTTTCATTATTAAATATATTACTACACTTTGGGTTGTGATTTTTATAAAATCTATTTCTAACCTATGATTGATTATCAAGTTTGTTCAATAGCCATCAAACTTTGAAGACTTGTTCATCTATTACTTACCATGCTTACTTATTTTTAAAACACCAAAAGAAAAAGCTAGTAAATTAAACAAAAAGAGAAGATTGTTGCACTGACTTCATTTCCAATTCATTCATAATCATAATAAGCTTTAATACTTAACAATTAGTAATATACATACCTATTATTTTACTTAAAAGTCTAATTCTCAATTGTCAACATCTACATTTTTTCAAAAATATGAATCAAAACTCTTTGTAAACTATCTTTACAGAGAAATTTGATCTCATTTTTAAAACGTTCCAAGAAAATCAACTAATGTGGTTTGACACCATGGTAATTGCATGCGGGCTCATTTTTGCAACTAACAAAAGTTCATCTGTTGTTGCTAAAGTTTACTCTTGCATGCCGTATATGAGTTATGTTTTGCCAAACTATTTGAGTGTATTATTAAGTCACTTAAATACAAATGTTTGAGGTTTACTTTCAAATCAAACTAAGTGGCAATTAATAGACACAACACAAAATATTATGCTTACATGAGATATAAGTTGAAAACCTAACTTATTACTCTCTTAAAATAATAAATAAATTTTATTAATTGAAATAATGTGTTAAATTATAATATATTAACACATAATGATAAAATCATAATGTTACTTGGAGTGAATCTAGAAATGAAAGTTTGAAAAGTTATAATAATAAAATAATAAAAATTATAGTTATTAAAGAAATAACGAGTTCACTTTTTAAAGTTTAGGGGGCTAATTTTAAAAATAAGGGTGATGAATGAAAAGATAAATATTTATTTTTAAAATTTGAAGATAAAATTTTATATATAAAATTTCTTATAACACAACAATACTATAGTTTTTGTGAGAATCCCAAACAAATTTTGATGTCAGGGTGTCTATCAACTATAAAATTATTTCATATATAAAATTTCATATAACACAACAATACAATAGTTTTCGTGAGAATCCCAAACAAATCTTGATCTCAGGGTGTTTGCTGTGTTTCAAACTACTTGATAGCCACTAATTTATATTAATTTAATTGTGGGTGATTTTGTTTATAAAGTGACATAATCTTAATACTTAACATTTATCCAAAAGGATTCGATAACCAAGTGTACATACATTTTTGTCGATACTAAATGTCTCTTGTGTTATACTTATTCTACTAAACGTAAGATACCTTCATAGGGAGAGCAAAAATCTCCAACTGTCACTTTATACTATTATCACAACAACGTGATTTAAACAGAGACAACGGGTGATTTCCCTATCGAATGCCACTTGCTATAAAATGGCCCAACAAGTGAAGACATATTGTTTGGTTGTTATTTTTCTCTGATCAAGTGATGTATAGATTTTCCAATTCAGATTATAGTAGGCTCTGTGAATTCTATCCATGTTGCTAATGTAGGAATGTATTGTTGGTAAATTTTAGAAATGATAGATGGTAGCATAATAAATTATAAACACAAAATTGAATCAATAAATAAAAGCATGTTATAAGTATTGTCCTTAAGAAAATGATTTCACCCCTTTAAGATAATATTTTAGTGTAAATCAAGTTTAATGATAGTATAAGCTTCAGAATTCAATAGCTTGAATCTATAAGAATGCACTTTTAAATTAAAATTTTAAACTAATTATATAATATTTTATTTTTTCAGTATTCAAGTAAAAAACAACAATCAAATAATTATATCATAATTTTGCTCACTTATAAAGAAAGGCGGCTCTCCTTTTATATAGCACAAGCTATTAATCACTATTATAATTAATAATGTCATCATAAAAATAACAATTAATAAAAATTAGTAACCAACAAACATATAATGATATAGGTTACAATACTAATAATGAATTAGACCATATTCTATAATCAATAAATAAATAAAATTTTGGTTATATTATTAATATTTATATCAGTTATTTATGATATTGTTGTATTTTAGAATGCAAAAAAAAAAAAAAAAAAAATCCAATAATCCTCTCTATTTCAAATTACACAGAATAATTATCAATTTTTTTTTTTTAAGATTTTGTTGTATATATATTGGTGCTTGTTAAGCTATAAACTAGTCATTGAACAACTAGTCATGTCTCACAAAAACTTGGTGAAACATATAATTTTTATGAACCTAAGTTCCTTTGTGTGATTACTAGTTATCTATCATGAATTCTCTATTATTGAATTGTTTTATAGTTTGCCACTTAAATAGTCTTATACCTACTTAAAATTCACGAGTAGTATAAAGATGCATGCCTAAACTCTTATAAAATCTTATCTAATTTCACACTCACATAGGTGAATCTTTATCAAGTGTGTCCCACTATTTAAACACACTATCATACAATATTTTGGACTATGGAGTTTATTAAAAGTATAAAAATGTATCATATACTCATCATAATTAAATATTATTTTACTATACGAAATAACTCTACGTATTTGGATAAAGTCAATAGTATTACAAGATAGCAAATGACTTATTTTTACTCCAATAAACATATTTAATGTGATTTATAATCACATAGGTAAGGTTACTATCACTTTTATTGTATTTAGTGATTATATAAGAGAGTTTTATCAAATTTAACTCTTACCTCATAAATCTAGCTCATAACTCATATTTAAGTTGTTGCATAATGACAAAATTTGACCAAAATTATATGCCTTTTCCATTTTCTTTAATTCATGGAAAGATATGCTGGAGGTTCATTGACTATTAGTCTTAAAATTTGTGTTCATTTTGCAATCAAAATATACTTTTTAAAGATAATGTACTTATTTTCTATAAATGACCAAGATATATAAAAGTAAAAGCTATTATAATTTATCTCTATAAAAGTAAAGGATTACCACATTATAATCTATTATAATGCTTTTCAAAAAATATATTAATTCTTTAGAGACAATATATTAGAATTAACATACATAAAAAGAAATATATATTTTGAATTTACTTGCCTATCACTTATAGATCTATTGTCATTTGTACAATATAATTTATAATAAAATAACCAAATTAATTAAGAAAAAACTAACGAGACTATCATACAATAAAATAAGACCACCACGTATTTACTTTTTTTAAAAAAATAACATGCTTCTCTTATTAAAAAAATAAAAGCATAAATAAATTGATATTTTTCATCAATCACAATCATGTTAGTATCCAAAACTAAGCCTTTAATTTAGTTAAATATTAAAATAACAAAATCATGTAACAAAAAATATAAATTAACACATAATAGATAATGTAAATTAAGAGAGTTTATAATTCATCATGTAACTTAATTACTCAAAACAATTTTGAGTTACAAAATAATATTGATATATTATTGGGGTCAAAATAAAATATTATAAAATTAAGATATTGAACATAAATATTCAAATATTATATCAAAAGAAATAAATTAATAAGAAATAAAAATCTCATAGATAATTTATGTTTGGACTCAAGCAAAATTATGCAAGAACTTATCTTAAATGACTTTAATATCATAATTTTATTCTCAAAATCATATTTTTATCACATCATATACTATATTATATTTAAAATGTTATTCACCATATATTACTATACACCCTTTTTTTTATTTCATAGATACATATAAACTTTCTAGTCCATATTTAAATATATTAAACATCAAAATAAAGTATCATAATATTATAGGAAACATGATACATGAAAACAAAAATAGTTTTGTACTTCATCTATCTTAAAATTTTATTACATTTATTGAGGCTTGGATTCATTCATGGTACTTTTTATATGCTCCATCATCAACACTAACAATTTTATTTTTCTCTTATATTAAATCTACAAGTTGATTGCACTCATCATCTATCAAAATAGACCATCTTTCCTTAATATTATTGTAAATTTTAGAGATGATGGATACTAAAACAATAAATCACATACATCAAATTGAATTAATAAGGCAAAGCATGCTAAAAATATTGTTCTTAAGAAAAAATTTTATCCTTTAAAATAATATTTTAGTACATATCAAGCTCAATGATAGTCTAACCTTTATAATTCAACAAATTGACTTTTTAAAGGTGCACTTTTATGTATAGAACTCTAGAACAACAAAATAATATTTTATTTTTTGATATTTAAATAAAATCAAAGAATTATCCCATAATTTTACTCTCTTAGAAATAAAAGTGACTCTCTTTTTATAAAGTACAAGCTATTAATCACTGTCATAGCCCATAATATCATCATAAAAATGACAATTAGTAAAAATAAATAACCAACAAGCACATCATGGCATATTGTATAAGAGAAAATTAGACCATATTTATAAATAAATAAAATTTTGGTTACATTATTAATATATGTAATACTCACTTAAATTTGAAATACACAAAATATTTAACATGTATGACAAAAAGTGGACGCTAATGGAGGGATTGACCTGCTATCTTTTGAAAGTTAATATGCAGAGTTAGAAAGGTCTAGCCCTCGACTAGAGAATTTTGGATTATGTTACAAATGCGTGCAATCCGTTTGTACTGCAAACATGTGCTTAACATCCTCATCGTTTGTTTTCTACCAGGACTGCTGCTTCCTTCCAAGGGTAAATACAAATTAGTCAATACATAATATCTCTTCAAGATCGATTTGAAAGTGTTCCACATTGATGAGAGAACATTGTTCAGTTGCTCAATATCTATTCACTTTAGCGCATAAGCAAACAAGAAAAGCTTCAATCTGATTAACCAAATGGATTTGGAAATGAAGTTAATGCAGCTACCGAATTTATCAAGCTCAAACAAAACCATCCAATAATAACAGAACCCTATTATAACCGGTTGTTTCTTTCATACTTGAAATTGGAACGCTTTAAAGGGGGCTCGCGTATATACATGTCAAGGTTACATTTCATATTAATAAGTCTATATCTGTTAAACTTACTTTTAACCTAAAGTTCATATCCTGGGAACCTAGCTTTTACAGGTGCAAGCAGATCAAACCAGACGCATGCTGTTCCAGCAAGTCCTTGGAAAAGGGAGTAACCGGGATCAGCGTCACACACAAGTCCTGAGATTACTAGTTTTTGAGCATTATGATACAAGTAGCTTGCAAATGCCTTAGCCCTTTCTTCATATATGATCTCTCCTGTCAGGTGATAGAGGGAAAGGAAGGCATAGGCATTTCCAGCCGCTCCATCAGCTAGTCCAACCTTCTTTACCAATCCATTCTTCCACACAACTTCTCCTGCTTCTATAGCAGCATCGCGAAATTCCCTATCCCTTGGAAACATCTGCAACATTAAACCATGAGCAGACATTAGTCAATTAAATCCCATTAAGATAATCCCAATTCCCCTGAGGTCTGAATCTAATCGCTCAATCCCACTACAGAGATTTCCCACCACAAGGAGCTGAAATTGATACTAACCTCGGATGCCTTGCAGAGAGTGATGGCCATGCCAGTTGCTCCATGAGACCACTGCACTAACTTGTCTCTTGGATTTCCTTCGCTAACAGGGTAATTCCCACTATAAGAAAACCTATTACTCATCATATACCTTAGAGTTCCCTTGACATCCTCAGCATCTTCTTCAGAGAGAGGAAAGTGAAGCAGCACTTGCAAGATTCCAGCAAGACCATTCGCAGCACCCCAGTATCTTGTGCCATGCCATCTGTACATCAAGGGGCAGGCTGTGTTATTAATTGCACCTGCCCTGCCTCCAGCTAACGTAGCATCAACAATAGGCATGAGAAGCTCATTAGGCAATGTCTCTACTCCAAGATGCTTGTTTATGAACAGAGCTGCCCATAAAAATCCAGCTCGACCATAAAGAAGATCATAGGACATCCCAAATCCACCTTCTTCTGGTCCAACTGGGAGGGCTCTCTCCTGTGCTATCTATAGAATCAATTGAAAACATAACATTAGATACATATTACCAGTTTGTTCCCATGGACCTCATGCCAAATTACCAGATATTAGGCAAACAATATTAATGCATTAGTAGCAACAAACAAGAATTACACGCAAGTTTAATTTTCAAGAAGGCTTTTTTGGTTTATTTCACAAATTGATGATGAAATATAGAAGCCTTAATCACTACTGTGCGCAGAAAAAAAATACAGAAGAGGGGGGAGAAGTTTCTTCTCTAAGATTGATAATTTTGTGAGGATTGAATACAAAATCAAAAAAAAAAAAAAAAAAAAAAAAGAAGTGTCAATTTGGAATTAATCCAACCACAACCGGTAATCTTTTACCGCAGAATTGAAACATGCAGTTCAAAGTAAAAAATCAAAACATAAGGCAAAACAAAACAAAGAATCTAGGGATCCACAGCAAACAACATATTTCCAATACCTCATTTAGACATTTACTTCAGCCGACCGATTATATTTGCTTCTAGAGAATGGCACGGGATTTATAAGAATTAGCCATACATTCATGAATGAGCGGAAAGTGACACATAATCCCCGTCTAATCTAAGGTAGTTTATTTGCGCAAATCCAGCATTCATAGAATCAGCAACTCGCGAACAGGTATCCAGAGATAACCAGAGCCTAATCACCAGTCATCCAATTTATATGTAACGAACTGAAAAATCAGAGTACTTTGTAACTGAACTCGAATGTTCGAGCTAGAACACACCAGAAAATAACTACTAGTTTCGTGTACACTCAACTTTGGCACCCTACAGTTTTGTGGATGATGTGGAAGTACAATCATTTTTAAACTTGCACTAGTGTTCGTGACGTACAAGAAACTATCCGATGTAGTTGTATTTAAACTCACATGTGTTTGTCATTAAGTACAATAAAAGTAGTCTAAATCACTCATTAAAAGTCATTTCACCAATTGGGGACAGTGGATAAAAGAGAAATTGAAACTATGTATAATCGTTTTCAATAAATTTACTCCATTTCAGTTTAATTTTGTAGTGAAGGGATCAGTTTTCTCAATTAATTTGAAATCATAAATCGATTAGGACATAAGGTGAATTAGAAACCGATTTGATCCATAATCTGTATTTCGATTTCAATAGATTTACTAAATTATCAGCGGATGAAAAAATTTTGCATGATCGTGTTTTGTGAACCCAATTTTGTCTAACCCTAACGGCAACTCCTCTTAGAAAGTCTCAACCATTCACATATAACCATCACAATAAAAACAGGTACCAACAAAACAAATATATTGTCTGAAGATTAGCATGTCATGTGTTTGTTGCCATCCTAAATTAAAAGAAAAGTAGCTGCCATAAATATTTTAGAGAAAAATGTAGGCAGTTGATAATGGAGCATGGTTTTCTCATGATATTTCGTAGCCTTAATAAAAGTATCTAATAGAAAATGGGATATTGCCCTTTGATTGACTTATTTCCAATTACCGTATTGATAGTGACAAGGATCAGTATTTGAGGCTGAAAGCAATACCTCAAGAAAAAGATTTAAGAAAGAGTCGCGTCTTCCATGGTCCCCCATGTAATTAGCCACCACAGCACCGAGAGCGTAAACCCCTCCTCTGCCGCATAAAAAGGTCACGTGCCTGCACCACCATGGTTTTTGTTAATTACTTATGTCCCCCCTCTGAAAAACAGAATTACATAAATACCAAAATAGCAAGGGATATACTACTTAGCATTCTCATATCCGTACAACCAAGTTAAAATGTCATATAAAACATTAAATAGCAGAATTCAAATTTAATCTCTTATACTACCTAAAAAAATTAAAATTAATGATTGAAGGAATTAAATTATAGCTTTTGCTGATTACTGATGACAAGTATTTTCAATTGAATCTCCAATATATAGCCAAAATATTCCGTCACTGCTCTTAAAGTTTCACTTATTTTTGAATTTTGGTTTGAAAGAAACCCATCACCCACCCACATCCCACCACATAATCTTATAACCCATTCACCAAAAAAATCTCAAATTATCCTCTACCAAGTTTACCCTTTTTCTTTTATTTTCGGTGACTTCACCACCAACTAATATTCTGAGGAACATATTTCAACAAACAAAATTGGAAATTCAAATAAAAATAAAGACAACCGTAAATATGTTTAAAAAATTAAAATTAAAATTAAAATATATTGAGAAATCTAAAAGACGTGACGTCGATTGCTAAAATCTGCAATAAGTGACATCTCCCGCATGACATTCATCCTCCCATCCCATCAATTGTTTTTTTATTTTTTGGTTTCCCAGCTCAAAGCTTGTAATACAAGTTAAAAAAAAAAAAAAAAAAAGAAAAAGAAAAAGAGAGAGAGTGAAAACAAAATTACCTATTGGAGGCCCGAACGACAGAAGCACACGCGTCAATAATCTCGGCAGACAATATCAAATCCTGTTTGTTACCGGTAACCTCGTACGACCTCAAGCAAACGAAAGCCGTTCCCAACAATCCCGTATAAAGTGTCGGGTCCATACCCGTACCCGGTTCACCGCAACCGCCACCGCCTCTCCGCCACGTGACCTCCACCACCTGCGCCGTAAGTTAACTAGCTTATAAAGAAAAGTTTTAACCAAACCACAAAGAAAAATTAACACGATTAAAGAAAGTAATACGTCTGTACGTACCTGGTCTTTAAGAGCGATGGCGGCTTTGAGAAAAGTTTCAGTAGGTAGCAACATATTAACGATGGCCGTTGGATCTATCCTGTTTTTGAGGAGCAAATCCAGCTTTTCGTTGTTGTTATCTTCACGGCTACGGCTACGGCTACGGCTATCCTGAGAAGAAGAAAACTTGACAGAAGACATGGTAACGCCGTTGTCTGGGTTTGAGAAAAATGAGAGAGAGAACGGTAGCTTAATTTGTAGGCAAGCAACAAAAGAGTAGACAAAAGGGAGTGTGTGAAGTGAAGACGTGTTGAATTGTGGTTGTATATAGTGAAACTGAAAACGCTGTTTTACACGTGTTAAGTTATCAGATTTTATAAGAATAAACAACAATGGCATAATCGAAACGTGCCCTTTTTTCTTTTTTTGGCTTGAATATGGTTTTTTATTTAATATTATTATCATGTGGGTCCGTTGTCATAACTGTTTTGCCCATGGTTTCTGATTGTGTTTATTTATTTTACTCACTGAATAAAAATACTGTGAGTCATGCTAAAATACGGTTGTAACCCAGTTTTGTATACTCGTATTACTGATGTAGAATACAATTGTAATTAAATACACAAAAATTCGAAAAAACAATTTGAGAATTTTGAAATTAAAAAAAAAAAAAAACACCTCTTGCACCATCTTCCTGGAAATACAGTGATTGATATTTTTGGAGAGGGTAGTAGGCAACGAAGCTTGTCGGTTAACCTACACATTGCGGATATTTGAAGGAAGCAACATGAGTTTCTTGGGGGTGGGAGGGGTGGTTTGTTTTGTATTTTTGTTTGCAATTGCAATTGGTTCCAATTATTGATTATAATTTTGAATTAAGTGCCCGTCGTTATGACAGTAATGGGAGATTACTTTCATCACTTGTTCTAGATCCCACCAAATTTTACGCTGTTTTGTACAACTTTTACATCATTTAGTTTATGTTTTTGGCCGATATTTCTCTTCAACTATTTACATAAAATAGCAGCATACTTTAAAACAGTGAATATTGTAGATAAAGCGGTCACGGCTCTCATTGCCCATTGGAAGAAGATCGCGGATATTATTTTTCTTTTATTCTGCTACTTGCTTGCTTGACAAATAATACAATTTTTAGTATTTTGCTTCCTTGGAGCGCCGCCCCCATCTGTTTTGTTCATCATCCAATTTTATCATCTAGTCTATTTCTATCACTATATTTTGTCATTTGTTTTAGGAAGAGTTTCTAAAATAGCCACATTTTTACCTTAATTTTACAGAAATACCTTCATGATTTTTCTTTTTTTTTTTTGGGGTTTAATCAAAATTAATCAAACATATCGAATTTGAACAAAAATAATATGATTATTTTCATAAATTGAGTTATATCGGTGACTATGTTAAAAAAAATTTTCCTTTTATTATATTAACTACAGAAAGTCGAAGAAAGAGCTGTGAAGCGTTAAGCCAAACCAACTCGGCAACTCCGGAATGTGGACCGTTTGGTGTTGGGCCTTGGCCTGCGGGCCTGCTCGATTTTCAATCACAAAAACTTCAAATATTTAAAATTATCATTTAATAATTTTATAATTGATTAAATTAAAATAAAATAAAAGTAATTTATCTTTTATCCACAAAAATTAGATATATAAATCTAAATACAACATTAGAAGGGATTATAGTTATTAAATCTAAGAATGGAGTTGGACATAAAATAAAAAGGATGCAGCAAAGATTAAAAGTGCTAATCATTTTAACTAATTTAGTAGTGTCATTTGAAAGTTTGCATTTACACTTGGCATGAGAATGCATGTATTTTGCTATATTTAGAAGTATGTTAGATAAAATGTAGGATAAATATTAATTATTGGTAAAAATTATTTATTTATTTTTATTTATATTAATATTAAAACCTTATTTAGTGTTAACGTGGGATAATTTTTAGATTACAGATATTATTAGATAGAAGTACCAATGTTAATGATTGATGAATAAAAGGAGTGAATCCCTATTTAAAACTAATGTGACAAATATACAATAATTATCAAATAAAAATAAAATAATTGTGCAAGTTTAATATATAATAATTGATAATAATGTGGAACCCATAACCTCAACACACACACACACACGTATAAAGATTAATTATTCAAAATTTTAATTTATTTAATCAAATTGTGGATATCAAAGAAAAATTTTTGTTAAAAATTTTTTTTAATAAAAGTAAAATATATAAATTTATAAATTACAATCGCAATTTTAAAATATATGTCCAAAATTTTGTAAAACAAAACATAATATGTCACTTCTCGAAATTCTTATTGTGTCTCAGTGGAATCACCTGGAGCCGTCCCACTACTAACCATACTTGAAAAGATAATCAACCATAGGAGTAAGTAATTGAAAATTGTTTAGTAAGAATTCAAAACTCTAATAGGTATATATTCAACTTAATCCATTCACTAAAATAGTACATCTATTATATTAATAGTAATTTTTATAAGAAATTCAGCAATAGTTCACTTATATATATATATACTACACTACCTGTAAAGAAAATCAGAACACTCCCAATATCATTCAGTAGTGATTTATTATTTTTCAACAGATATCAATACCACTACACGTCATCTTTTAGCACACAGAAGTATTTTATTTCACATTTTCTTTTCTCACTATACATCAATATATAAGGAAAATAATTTAGTACATTTTATTTATTCTATTTTGATTCTGTTTTTGATTCATTTTATTTTGGATTGGTCATAATTAAGATAGCTATAGATCATGACCATAATTCTGATACAATCCTCATCCTACACACTCACAAATAAATTCTGTTTGGATTGTATAAATTTTATATTACCATGCCACTTTGGTTAGGGCTTACATTGGAGCCGCGTCTTCTCAAATATGGTCAATGCAACTAATTCTGTTCTGAACTGGCATTACTGCACAGTTGGGATGTGAGAGAATCCTATGATCCACAGTTATTCTGATTATATAATTTTCTTTTATAACCATTACTACCAATTTTTAATAATTTCACATTAACCATAATAACCACATATAATACATTCCATAATTCCTTACTAACATTAAAAGAAATTTATACATATTACTAAATTACACAAATACAAGTGCATGTACCAATAATCAATAATCATAATAAAATAATAATACCTATTAATATATATATATATATTAATATATTCATATGTACTATACTATAATGTCATACCATATATTATAATTAAAACATATAACGTCATAAAGGTATTTTAAAAGATCTTGGTATGATAAGGGATGTTGACGGAATATATTACACATTCCAATATAATTCATTCTATTTTCGATAACTAATTAAAATTATTCCAATACTTCTGAATTTTATAAACACATCCATTCTCTATCAATGAGATTTAATTCAGTATATTACATAATTATATCTATAAATTAATATATTTATTAAAACATAACACAATGGAACTCATATGATTATTCACATTCTTTAATGGCTGAATTTTTAACTATACCATTTTTTTAATATCTTTCATTTTTATCCACCCAAGTCAAATTCTACTAATTTTAATATTTTACAGTATATTTATAAATATATATAAATATATTATAAAATAATATTTAAGGTTATATAAATAATGATCAAAATTATCATTTTATCCTTTCTTCATTTATCTTTCGTTTTAACTAATCAAATTAAGTCCAGTCAATTTCATTGTTTCACCATACTATTATTAACACATAATCCTATAAAAAATCAGCATGCAAGGCTTCAATGAATAGTTTTAAAATTTTTAATTTTATCATTTTTCTTTTAATTTACACATCCAAATCAATTTCTAACAATTTTTTTTATTTCTTAACACATTTATATACATTTAAACATATCATAACACATTAAAATCAAGTATTTAAGTGCTTCAAGAACAATGGCCGAATATGTTCTAATATACATAAACCAAATTTTTTCTTTTTACATAATTCTATTCACTCCAATCTACTTTTAAACATTTAATTTTATAAATTATGTATCAATTCCATAAAATTTTTAAATTACCAAGTTAGGGATGATGATTCTTACCTCAAATTCAAAATTAATGGCAATTACACTAAATGAAGTTAAAAAACATCTAAATCACCATTTAAAACCATAAAACTACTATCAAAACTACCATCAAAATTACTTTTCAACAAATTCATAAACTGAAACTTAATAAAATTAAGAACTTTTACTATCAAATTAAAACTCTCGATATATAGAATAATTTTTTTCTTCTGTGATAACGCATTTAATCAGGTAGATTGTGAAATTTTGCTTGATTTTTTACAAGAAAATAAAAAAATTTGCAAGAAAAAGGAGAGAGTGATTCATAGTAGGAAAGAGAAGGAAGAAGATGAATTGATCCGATTTTAAAAAATCAAAGAGTCTTATCCAACTTAACATTTTCGAAAATTGTACTCTTACCCAATAATTTTTCAAAACTTATATTTAACTCTCAAGAAAATTATGAAGTTATCTAAATAATTTTCAAATTTTTTCACTTTAATCCATAAATTTTTATCCCACTTTTTTCTTTCAAATTTTTATAAAAAGACCATTTTACCCTTAATAAAGAAAATTAGTCATTTTGATCATTTTTCATCATTTCTAGGAGAATTCACATCCAAATTTGATTATACTTTTTGCTAAATTTTATTTACAATATTTACAAGAGTTTTGAGTGATTGAAATCTGGTGAAGTTCTTCCGATCCTTGGTGTAATTATCATTTTACCATTTTCAGCAAAATTATCCTTTTTTGTTCAAAATAGTAATTTTGACATTTTTAGAGTTATAAAATCTATCTTTCTTTCTAACACACTCTATTATACTAATTTACATCCTCAATGTCTAACTTGGCCAATTGAAACTTTATCAAAATGATGATTTTGTCATTTCTTATTTATGGTACCCGTTTTCACTAAATTTCCTTCAAACGCATTTCTAAAATTTCTCTTATATATTTCTCTACTCTAATACCGTTATTATATCCACTTCAATGTGAATATAATAGCGAATTTAGGCAATATTTAAATTTAAGGATGTTACAAATAATAAATGAAATATATTTTAATATTTATCATTTATTTATAAAATTAAAAAAATACAACTATAACTTATGAGTTTCAATAACAAAATTTTACATGTTATAATTTAAATTCAAAATGTAAACTAACAAATAATCAAACTACAATATTAAACAAAATAATAATATCGTTATTGATGCTGAACATGAAATTGGATGGATCAGAAGTTCACACCATTTCAATGATTAAATAATAGCACTGCATTTTATTCAATGGATTTATGACAATTAATAAGTTTTACCACAATCTTACATTATGTAAATACATCAAACCCCTCCCTAAATCTTGTGTATACGTACAATTATCTTGTATGAAAGAATTTTTCCTTTTGAGCCACTAGTAAAATATTACTTGTATCTTTCTAATTTTTTTATTCACATTTTAATTTAATATTTACCACACATTATCAATAATCTTTACATGTGAACTATTTAATTTCTTTATTTTTTTTGTTATTTTTAGTTAAATATTTTTTTATGTTACATTACTTTTATATTGTTATGCTACTTTTATATATTTTTATTTTTACACAACTGTTCTTATGAGTATGCTTTTGATTGTCAGTAAATTAAATCTCTCACATTAGAAATTAAGGATAATATACTACATATACTTGTGTTATTATTTGCTGTATTTTATTTTTAATTGTAATATTGTAACACCCCCTTCCTTTCATTTCTATTCATGTGGCATCTAGTACATTGAAATTATCGAAAAGACAAAAATCAACGCTTTCTCATAGTGAAGCGAAGTTTTCATTTATTCAAAAGAGTTTATAAAAAGTAACCACATAAATAGTAATAGCTAAAATAGTATTAATTTTTTTTTTCTAAAGAATTGTTATGCATTTTAATGAAATTATTACTTCAGAGTACATAGAAATAAAATTACATAACAATGGCCTAAACCTTAAATATACTATGCCCCACCCGAAAATCTTTGCCTCAACTGTACTCTCCAGAACCGCTACCGCTACCGCTATGCCGTATTCGCCTGAAAATAATAATCCCACAAAGGGGTGAGCACACCACATGGCTCAGTAAGATAATACAATACTTAAATAAAGGAAGGAGCATTGTTACCTGAATCCCTACTTATTTTGGCCATTTCATACAATTCCACACACACAAGTAAATGCATGTCCACATATCAATGTACATGTTCCAACAAGCATATGCTCAATAATGTACACAAGATATTATATTATCTATGAATTCCGTATAAATATCTCAATCAGAGTAACACTCTTCATGATATACCATATACAGATAATGCAATCTCAATCAATATATTTTCTAAATGAAACACGTTATCACCGGTGTCCGTTTAAATTCTATTTCTATTCTTATCAACGATCACCTACATGATCATATAAAATCATTACGTAGTTATTCGTATAAATAACGGCTAATGCCGCGGCCCCATACAGAGGAACTGCTTAGGAGCCGGTATAACCACACAGTATCAATCACACACTCGGCCCGAGATAGCCAAAATATCCTAGGCACACAATCAATACCCACATATGATACAAATATTTCAAACACATAAATATAAATATAACCGAGGGTATTAGTAAAATAATAACACTGTTTCTGTATGCCATTTCCACTCCCGGAAGATTGGTGATAGAAATTTTATTGCGTTTACAAATGATCGATTATACTAAGGAACATTATGGATCATGGTTGTTACTCTAAGCCACTGGGCCATTTGGAGGACAGCTGTGGATTCCACCTACCCCTCAGGGTACCACAGCCTTAACGTCACACCTCCATTAGAAACTGGCTTACAAGCCCAGCTGAGGGAGATGGAACATACATATCCGATCCACGTATCACAATTATCTCCATACTGGTTCATTATCAGTCTATGTTATCATACATTCATATTATCTCTTTATTTTCACTGAAGTAAGACAACCTGACAGTTATACTATAATCACAAATACACGTCTTTCATTCTTTATCCTATACTAGGGATTCTTTCACCTACATTAAATATTGACTATACTATTTTAAGGACATATACCAATCTAATCCTAATTGTTTACTAAAGTATACCGACAATACAATGTAAACTTATAACATAGTTCCTGAACCATCATATTCTTACTGTATTCTCCACACTACGAATAAACGTGTAACTAATATGTCGAATAACCTGTAATACATCCAATGCGCCTTTTCCACAATATTCTCAAGCTTCTCACATGATTTTTAATCTTATTATGAATTCACACATATTCTTTTCATTTCCCAAACATATCTGTGAGCTAAACAGGATTCTATATATTAAAAGTGAGGTAACATATTTACTGCCTTACCCATTATCCTATTTAAATACTAATTCCCCTTTTTCAAGCTGATGCTAGCTCTCTGTTTTTGCAAGATTAATTTCTCTCTTACAGACTTGACACTTGCCAAGATATGATTAGACTTCCGCCATTTTCGCAATTCACATTCATAACAATAATCTGTTTGTGACTGCAACTAAAGGTAATCCTAGACCCTCCGCTACATATGAAAATCAGAATACAAAGGGAGGTCATGAATGGCTGTATGAATAGTATTTCTTATAGGAATTCGGCAAGAGTTTGTCTATACATATAAGCTGCCCTACCTGCACAATAAAACCATGACAGTCCCCATACCAAATAAAACACAACGTGTTACTGCCTCATTGCAATTCACACTAACACAAGTAACTCTTAGCAGATAGAAGTATTCTACCATACAGTTTGAATCTATTATGCACACAGATTCATTTCCTTATAGATTTGTCATAATTAAGTAATTTACGAATTGTGGACATGATATCCACCGTACATTTCAATATATGTATACAATGGTCATTCGCTCACACCGGTTTCCTCAGACCAATAGGATAATTAGTTCTATCATGGGTTGCACGTACCCAAGGACGCTACGGAAAACAGCCGCTTCCAACCATGGGTTCAACATACCCTGCGGGCACCATGATTCTTATTATCGTTTCTCAATTGCTGTGGGTTCAACATACCTCGGAAGGCACCACAGTCTTACTATCAATACGGAGCTGCTGTGGGTTCAACTGCCTCAAAGGGCACCACAGTCTTATTATCAATCCGGAGCTGCTGTGGGTTCAACGTACCTCGAAGAGCACCACAGTCTTATTATCAATCCGGAGTTGCTGTGGGTTCAACATACCTCGAAGGGCACCACAGTCTTATTATAATGATGCTGCTCCGTCCTAAGCGGCTTTACTAGGGTAACGGAAAAACTACCGATCCCTAATTATCCCAATTATACCAGTTATCCACACAGATTTATTCATAGTCGACTCAGTCATAACAACATGACTATTTTGCCTACATTAATCAAGCAGCATTTTAGTAATTTCATGATAGGTAATATAATTACCTATGCAATACATTTATTAGTCCTTATATTCTAAAAGGACTTCATACATATGGATTTGTCGTAAGGCTAGTAGTACTTAGTTATAAAAACATATTCCACTCTGGCATATAAATATCCCATAAGACAATCAAGATAAAAACATAGAAATATATCACAATTCGAACACATGGATACACTATACCACTATTAATACAAATTCGCAGAAACATATTTTAATCGGTTATCATATATTGCGTTATTACACGCAATCCCAACATGTTATCACAAGTAAAAATATACTCATTACCTTACTACGGCACAATAAATATAATATACTAACGTATGCACACATGTTAATTCGAATAGCGTTGCAAAACATCGAATGCAGCATCTACTCAATCATTCCATCATAAGGGCATAATTACGTGTGTATATACAAGCGTTCCTACCATATAAATTTATGTAAATACAAACATGAGACATACAATGCTATATAGGTATTTTATAATACCTAATCTAGCACTGCAGGTCGACGGTAATGGTATTACGCTTATAACTATATATATATATATCTAGCACACGGATATTAACACTTCTAATTGCACAATCATGCCCATTCACCGTCAATGGGACTTTTCTACAATTTAACTCATTATTATAATGTATATTCATGCAATTATAAACATTATAAATATTAAAACCAATTTTTCCACAATTTAAATATTATATTATCTTACCTTCAGGCACCCAATGCCTATACGAATGATGAAAAACTGTCTCGGAGAGGGTATACGCGTTCCAAATACTCCTCCGTACGCTACGAAATTTTTCTCAAAAAACGTGCAAGTTACTGTTTACCGGCACTATTCATGAGATACTATTTAACCCACGAACTTTCGGTTTCCGTTTCACGAACGGTATACACCATCGCGATCCTTGCGATGTCGGGATGCTGTTCATGGTGTCCATATGCCACAAAACACAAATTAAAGCCTTCAAAATCACCAATCATCCTAAATGTTCAGATGTTAAGGAACCTACTTTGGACCCTAAAATCATCATCGAAACTCATTCCAAATTGAGATCTAAATATACCGCGTTGGAGTACGAGTGTCGGAGAGCACACTGGTCGGTTCAGATTCCACCGGAGCTACACCGGTCGCCGAAAATCTTGCCGGAAACACCTCTTCCCGATCAGCCTTCCCACGCCGGAATCCGGTGACCAAATGCCGGAACGGGGCACACCACCGTGAAGAGGGCGGCGAGACGATGCCAGACACGCCGGAGGTGTCGGTCAACTCGCCGTCGTTCGCTGTGAATCGCCGGTCAAAGTTTACGTCGGCGGAGCTTCGGGCGGCGCGTAAGGGCGCGTGGCAGCGGCGATCGGGGCGGGGTTGACGGCGTTGCACTCGCGGCGGTCCGGCGGTCCTCCACTCGCCGGTGGTGAGGTGATCCGAGGTCCGGTGACGAAAGTCACTGTTCACAAGAGAGAGAACCGTGGGGAGGAGAGAGAAAAGAGAGAGAAAATGGAGGAAAAAAGTGAATTTTGTTTTTCCGAGTTTTCCGACCCCTTCCCGCTTATATAGTCGGGTACGCACGACGAAAATTACAGTTTTTCGCTTCCGTCGTCAAATTTCTGATACCGGTAATAAAATACTGTATTTTCTGCTCATACAGTACGCTGTCCCGAATACCGGTCAACTCTCTCGCTTATAAAAATTCTCAAAAATACTGTATTATAACTCCATGACAAGGTTTTAAGAGTATAAAAATTTCAAGATGTTACAATATCTCCCCTTTTAATGAGATTTCGTCCTCGAAATTAGTGGAAGTAGGTCAAATAGAATCAACAATTCATCCACCTCAGCCATAATTTACACCATCAAGTAATTTTCTCCAATCAAATATCTGCATCGCTACCCACAACATGCTCATACTCATTCATAAAAGCAACGTCATCTATGTGTAATCAACACATGATTGCAATATTTCACCTTAATAACTCAATTATTGAGTTGAATGTCTCTTTCCACACACATATATAACCGACTATAAAACCACTGCGAATAGGAAAGATCTCAAGTATCGAGATTCATAACTAAGATAACCCAATCACATGCGTAATAATATATAACATAAAATTTTGACTGCTACCATGAGAAGCCAAGTCATGTCTTCGTTTCTAAATACCATTGTACACGTATTCCATGCACAATGGATACCACATATGCGTCAAATATCACACATTTAACCCATGCACAATGAATGCCATAGCTGAGCACCTATACATACTGAAATTCACATATATTGGAAGCAATCGTTCACATGCAAGTCATTGTTATCTAGGTGTCAATACATACCTATTCCTGATAATATATAAGTTCTAAATGATCTCATTCATAGTATAGTGATACCTATGCTTATGAGATGCAAGTTTTCATTAAAACATTTTTCATAGGAAAATATGGTATTATAAATATTGGCATGTACATAATATTTTGTTTCCGAATTCCCTGATCACTTGATCAATTATGGGTAGTATGACTCGAAATACGGCCTACACAGTCACATTCAGTGACTCTCAAAAGGAGATAAGGCCCAGCCTTTGGGTTACTCAAACCAACCCATGATCCTCCATCTCATAATAACCAATTATAACAGCTCCCACCCATCTAGGTGGCCAGTTTCACCCTTCCATCTCAGAAGGTTTCTGCTGACGCTGCATAACGGCCCGTTATTTTCTCATCATACTTTCCCCATAAATTCAATTTATAAACAACAATTTTCAAAAATCTATATTTTGAAATTTACCATTTTCTAAGTATCCCATGCCAATACTTCTTACAGTGCCAATATATCACTCTTCATTCCTTTAGGAAATTATCACCATAGCATTGTCCTTGCTAAACCATGTTAATACATACGAAATGCATAAGACATTTATTTTCATTTAAATCCTGGACACACATATATATATATATATATACATATATAGAACATAATATTCCATGCCAATGCACCTTTTTAGAACTTATACACGATACCACTATAATTCTGAACCTTTCATCATCCATAACATAGTCGCATGCATATGCAAGTTCACACATGCAAGAAACCATATAATATTAGCAACATGTGCAAGTTCACAAATACAAGAAACCATATAACATCAGCAATCATGCACATTTGCTCATAGTCACATAGTTGGACAACATAATACCCATAGGGTGAACCTTTCAACGGTTATAGATAAATTGGATATCGGGTCATAACTATATATATGTATACAATCCCAATCCCAATCCCTACTTCTTTCTCACCATCCGAAGTACACGTTCTCGCGGTTCACAACATACCGCTAGTTATTGGATTGTGCATATTATTGGTTCACACAAAGAACCAGTTTCAAGGCTATCTTCAAAACAAGCTACTGAGTAGGGAGTTCTAGGCTCAATAACATAAACTGAAGTGAAGTTTCTCCATATTATCCATAACTGTTCTAACACATTTTATAAAATCTTTTTCAACTCCTGCATATATATATATATATATATATTTAAATATGCCTATTTGCTTTAACAATCCATAAAATTACACATGCTAATGAATATATCATTCATTGCCATGGCATAAGAGAACATGCATTACATTCGCAATACAATCAACATCAAGATAGACGCATTCATGTCAAGGGTTTTGAAAATAAGTATGTTTAATACACACACCCCTATCATCGCATATTAATAAACATGGAATCATCGTCAATACTTTCCCAAGAACATGCGTTACTTTATCAATAAATATATATATATATATATATCATAGTCGGGGTAAATGCATTCATATCAAATTACTAGGCACAAAAATCCATTTGAATAGAAACTACTCCATAGAATTGTACTGTTGAACTAATTGAGTAATTCCTCTAAACCTTAAACAACAACCAATCGAACACCACAGTCCGAAGACAGGTTATCGAGGCATTTAAATGTCCCATCAATATCTTACTTATTCTTTCTAGAGCAGGATATTAGTCACACATACAATGCACAGGTCATTTTACAGCTTTCCTATCAACCATTAGCTGAATAAGAGACACCAACTAACGCATATCCAAGTCTGTTCAGTACATAAAATCATATTGAAAATTTTATTATTGCTCATGAAATTTACTACTGCTCATAAAATTCATTACTGCTCATGAACTTAGCATATACTAAGTGAACAATAACAGACTTATTAATAAAAGAATAATATCACTATCAGCAAGGTAGAATTTTTTTTTTTTTGTTCATTCCACTTAATGCAACACAGCATACATATCACGTCATCAGAACACATGATGCCCATTCATCTTTATGTATGCAATGTGTCCAATACCATGGCATATATTGTAGCATAACCATCATCAATATCATGCATCTAAATAATACGCGATATTTATGCAATTATCTCAAAGTAGTAACTGGTCAAGGTGCACAATAGGAAATTATCCTTAATTTCATATACCAGACCCGAGATCATGCACCACCAAGGTATATGATAAACCTCATTCGTACCACCAAGGTACATGACAGACTACGTTGGTACCACCCAGGTACATGACAGACTACGTCTGTACCACCAAGGTACAGAATAAACCACATATGTATCACCATGATACAGACCGATGACACATTATTCAAGTGTGAATTAGACCCGCACGTGCATCACTAAGATACTAAACTTTGACATTCACCACCTTGATGTAACATTACAGACTTACACACAACGTGTATACCGTCGAGGTGCCACTCACAACTTTGATCCGAGTGTATACGCGATTCCATGTGCACACCTTTCAGTTAATACTTTTACTCTACCATCCATTGGCAGGGTTGGCAGGGCCATTTAAGCATAGAATCCTCAACAAGTTGTAGCACATAACCAGATATGCGCTACAGTTATTTCTGCATCTATCACCAGTCACATCTATCACACGCATTTAAATTAAAGAATATATAAAACATAAAAATTTATGCCACATATATTACTCCATACCTTAACCTCACGAATGTGTGATTCACCATCACGTGCAAATAGTGATAGTAATCGAATCAAACACATAATGCATTTCATGCCATGCCAAAAATTCGATGGAAGTAATACCAATACTTTTGTAACTATCAATAATCATATGGTAGAGACACACAATTTGATCATTTATAGTATATGACCCATTCTCGCAAAAATCAATTTATGAACATTTTGTATTTCTTAAAATAAAGAACAGAATTACCTTATAGCAGCCAGTTCCGGAAGCACTCGTCGAGACATAAGGGCATAATGTTTTCACAAAATGTATAATTTCATTAAGACAAAACACATGAAAAGCAGGAAAGTGCTCTGATACCAAAAATGTAACACCCCCTTCCTTTCATTTCTATTCATGTGGCATCTAGTACATTGAAATT